>JANHGC010003788.1:155231-170640 GCA_027560395.1 Boaedon fuliginosus | reverse complement strand
GCCTAACATTGTATATCTCGTTTACTTGTGCTAATGTGTTTTTAGATTAAAGTAATTAAATATAAAAAATTAAGAGTAGGCATTACAGAAGAAAAACTCTCTGCAAGAGGGTTATGAAATTTGAGACTCTGTAGTCCAACATTTCCCCTCGACAGTCTGCGTGCTTCTGTAATTGCAGCATTTCATAAAGGAAATAAATTCCAAGATATCCTGTATGCTTAATGAAGATCTTAAATATATCCCTGCAGATTTTATTTGCTAACTTGAAGCAGGTGTTGAATAAAACTCTGATCCTAATATGTTGTTTACTAAATTATTTAATAAACAACCAAATTAGAAGCAGTAGCACAGCTGTTAGTTTATATTTCCCAAAATGACTTTAGTTTTTAAACTAAAGTTGCAGCAGAAATGGTTGATTCTCTGAATGTGCCTAGGTATTGTTTATGTGCGCGCAAATACATAACAATACATTGATCAGCACAGGTTAAATATGTAGCATCCCATTTTACCATTTCTGTCCGCTATTATAGAATTACTAGATTGAGATTATGCAGAGTATAAATTATGCAAAGATAGAGTATAAATGTAATTAATGTAATTAATGTAATTAATAAATGTAATAAATAAAATGATTTTCTTTCTTCATGTTTTATCCACATTAAATCATAATATCTAAGAGTAATCAATACATACATACATCATACATACATGGATGCAAAAGATCAATTAACATACATAGATACCATGTTTGGACAGGGTTTCCTGCCCCCTGCAAGGTTTGCCTTTGGGAGGGGAGGGAATAACACAAGAGGCAGATTGCTAGACAATTAGAATGGACCTGAAAACCATAGTTTAAAAATACTTATTATCATTCTATAACTAGCTGTGTTGACACAAGCTTAGGCAGAACAGTCATAAAAGTTCATGCCAGGTAAGCGCACTATGAATGCATATTAAAATTACTGGGACTTGCATCAGCAGTTGATTTCAGTAGGTTTATTCTAATTTTGGATTCAACCCACATTCTTCTAGTTGAAGCTTATATATTTAAAGAGCTTTTATACTGCCTCATAAATACCAAGTTTACAGAGTATTAAGATTCCTGCCCACACAGAATGATGTTACTGATGCTGCCGCCATTTATCAATTGCTTGTACTTGCTTAAGCTGGCGTTTGACTAATTATATGAGTTAAGACAATCTGATCTCATTTTAGGTACTCTGGAAGTTAGGCTTATGGGTTGCCAAGATATCCTGGAAAATGTCCCTGGGAGATCAAAAGCAACATCCTTCACTCTACCTGGATGGAGTCCAAGTGAAGCCAGATCATCTTTCATGAGTCGAACAAGTAAAAGCAAAAGTGGCAGTTGCCGAAACCTCCTGAAAACAGACGATTTATCCAGTTCAGTACCTTTTTAATATTTCTTCCTTCATTTTCACAAGCACTTTATGAAACCTCTTAGGAAAAATAAATATATGTAAAAATAAACTCAATTCAATTATATATTTTATTATGATTGTGTGTTAAAGGTTGTGCAGTAGTTTGAATTTGAAAGTAAAAAAAAGGCACTTAGGAGCACCCATTGCACAACTGTTGTGGTTGTCTGTAAGTCATTAAAGCAGCCATGCCCTTTTCTGGATTCACTCATTAGCCAAATGATTCTAGGAAAAGAAATATTTGGTTTAGGGAGTTCTGTGCCTCTGGCATATCAAACCACTTGATTATTATTATAATTAAAGGCGCACACTACTGAATGTCAGCAGTAGTTCACAACAACGTGGATCTCTATGAAATGCTCATGGTAAAATAAATTAAGTCCAATAATAAAATAGTACACAAAACATAATTAAATAATAATCAGTTTTAGATTTCTTGGCGTTCAATCCCAAAGTTCCTCCCAAAGAATGTAGTCTTCATTGCCCTCTAGAAGGCCATAATTGAGGGGGCTAGCCTAGCTTTTAGACAAAGGCTATTCTACATTATAGGTGCCATAAATTGAAAAAGAGTGATTTCTCAGTCACCATAGATAGAGCTATAAATTGCCCCTCTTGTAGTCAGAAGGCAGGTTTAGACGTTTGCATTGAGTGGAGGGTAATCTTCTTCCTTACTCTTTGATTTTCCTTCTAAAAAAGTAGGAGGGCTTTTTCCTTCTCAGCTCCATCTTGGACCGAAAACCAGTCTTCCAACAAAAATGAGAAGTGCAATGGAAGAATTTGTCTTACCTTGCTTAGGAGAATTTTCCCACCCCAAAATTACTGTTTCAAGAATTACTAACAGTAACAAGAATCTTCATTTTTTTTTAAATTAGGTTGGGTGATGTCCTCCCTACAGTTGGCCATGCCTGCTGGAGTTATAGTTCAGTGCACTGATGCACAAAGTATTCCAGGAAACACAGAATATTTATCTATTCTTCTGAAGCATGCCTGTCTGACTATTCCCCTTGACCGGGGAAAAGAGGCGGAGTATAAATCCAATAAAATAAATAAATAAATATTCTGGGATGGCAGTTTTGTGGAAGTCATGTTTCTGGAATAAAAAATAGCTGATAATGTTTTAGGTGTAATTTGGCCCTCTATCCAAATTTTGGTTCGTGTCTAATATAGCACAAAACCATTATGAAGTCAAAAACGATGTAGTTTTTAACAGAATATTTTGTTCACAAAATGGAATGTTTTGTACATCCTGAAGGGTGGAAGGTTCTCTTTTCTGCTGGGAGCCTGTGATTGGTATATTGCAACTAATAAAGCATAGGCTGCCTCAGATATATTGGAACAGTTCAGCTAAAATTGAATTTTAAAATGTAATGAATGAGAAAACGAATTATATTTCCCTGCTGATTCAAAATATGTATTGATTGAACCCTCCATGATTGATGAAATTAATAGCATAAAATCCAAGTGATTTTTTTTTTACAACTCCCTCACTGCTGTCTTCTTTTTCCACCTCATAATGATAATATTGCAAGACAGGGGTAATAATATGGACTCGTACCTATGCCCAGGTATATAGAATTGCTTACCAAGAGTCCCAACATTCACAGTGCAAATGTAGAAATTGTAGGGTACAAAGGTAGTCATTGACTTGTGACCACAGTTGGGAACCAGAATTGTTATTGTAAGTTGGTGCAGTCATAAAGCAAGTCATCACATGACTTTAACTACTTATGATGGCAATCCCAGCAATCCCTTTTGTAGTTAACTGCAAATCATGGGTTGTTAAACAATTATTCATCCCAATCCAAGCCTTTCCAATTTGGTCCCTCGCAGCCCCAAGCCTCAATAAAGGGACTACATCCAACTACAATTGTCTCCCACCCATCTCTACCTTTTAGCTGCCTGCACCCTGCCTTGTGGGTCATCAAGCAGCCCCAGAATCGGACACCTCTGGGGTTCCTTGCCATGTCCCAGGAAGCTACAGGCGCAGCAAGGCAGACACTGCTGATGACAAGCAAACTTTTTTGTCACCTCCTACATGGGCCTTCTGTTTTTTAACATTGGACTGGGAAAGATTACTTCACCACACCTCAGCCATTACCTTTTGATCAGATGAATTTAAAATTAACTTTGGCATCCCTTTATTTTTCTTACTCCTCACAACAAGGACTTTCACTGTCCCATGCGTTGCACCTGGCTCCGGCCTCCCTCTTCATCCACTGTGGGGTTGTATCTGGAAGTCAGGAAAACAGGTGCAACATTAGGCGAGAGAAGCATGTTGGAGTTCAACTCTTGCCCTGCCAAAGCGCACCTGGGCTCCAATTTGCTTGCAAGGAGCAGGATAATCTCTAGCCATCTTCCATTTCCTTCCTTTCCTGATCACTTTCTAATCCCAATCCGCAACTGATCTTTATGAGTAGGGAAAGGAGGCAGCTAGAAGTTAGAATGCCCCTGGTTCTGGAGTTGGTTTTGCTGACCCACAAGACAAGGTGCAGGGAGCCCAAAGGACAGAGGTGGGAAGGTAGACAAGTGAGAGGATTTGGAGCACCCTTGCAGTCATGAGTTCTGGTGGCCTGCAAAGCATCCAGATTTTGTTCATTGCAAAACCTGGGAGCATTGCAATGGCTGCAATTTCAAGTATGGCTCATAAATCAATTTTTGAGCACTGGGGTAACTTCAGATTATGAACAAATGGTTGGTTGTAAGTGGAGGACTATCTGTATATGGAGAAGAAGGAGCCAATGTTTTATCTTTCTTTCTAAGAAAGGTTGAGAGAAAAAAGGAAATGAGCTGTGGTTTCTTCTAGTGAGAAGGGGGGGAAATGCAGTGCCATAATTTTGAAAGCATTTCAGCTTTGCACACTGTGTCTTTGAACATTCACACTAAGAATTTCAATCCACCATTATTGTTGCAGGCTAACCTAAACAAAGATTGTAATTCCTCTCAAATTAAGTAGAATTTTGTGCTTTACTTATAGTTTTATACATATTTTAACTGATTTCAAGTTATTACTGATGGTCAGGGTTGCTTCTGTTACTGTTTTTTGGAACGTCGACTTACCATTCTAAACTGAATTTACTTAATTTTGCTTGCAGATGAAATCTGTGCTGTTTTGAAGTTGGATAACACTGTTGTTGATCAAACTAGCTGGAAGCCTATTTCCAATCAGTCCTGGGACCAGAAATTTACACTGGAACTAGACAGAGTAAGGACCTCTTTAATACATTTACAATGTTTTCCAGTTGAGTAATTTGCTTCTTATGCCTTAGAGAGAAATTCTGACTTTGAATGTAGCTTCCCTTTCCTGAACAGAATAGAGCATTCCAGCTTTCCCTCTCCCTGAAATAAGGGTGACAATATGAGATGGTACTTACATGAGCAGAAGTGCATTCCAGTCATACATCTTTAGATTCTGCATCAGTGTGCTCATAGCATTTGAAACTAATTTATTCACCTCCCGGCCAGCCGAAACCAGCCAGGTGGGACATGGGTCCAATAAACAGGTGGTGACACTTGTTGCACCCACAACCTTGTCCACATCATCAGGGGCCACAGGAGCAAACTCTTCCCAGATAACAGGACTAAGACCTGCTCCAATCACCTCCACAGATCCTGCCCAGCCAGAATCCACGTCTGACCTCATCTGAGCAATTTTATCCAACAGAAACTGAACAAACTCCTAAGCTCTGACCTGCAAGGGTTCCTCAGCCTCCCCCGGTTTCAAGAGGAAGCGAGTCACCCTAAACAGGGCGGCTGGGCGACAGTCTGCGGATGCGATAAGAGCAGCATAGTAAGAGCGCTTTGCCACTTTTATCGCCACTAAATAGGTTCCAATATGGACTCCTAGTAGTGTTCGGTCTGATTCAGTTTTCCCGGACTTCCAGCAGTGCTCTAGCCATCTCTTTTGTCGCTTCATCCCCCAGAGCTCCTCAGTAAACCAAGGAGCATTCCGAGATCTGTGAGCAGTGAGAGGTCACAAAGGCACAACCCGATCTAAGGCCCTGGCAGCGGCACTATTCCAAACTGTCACCAGAACCTCAGCCGAGGGCAAGGGAATGGGGAATCTCCTCAAGCTCCCTCTGAAACCCAATTGTGTCCATTAGGCCTCTGGGGCAAAACCACCTAGTCGGTTCCACCTCCCTGCGGCATGGGATGGCCATCAGGAAATCCAATCTCAAAAGGGAATGATCAGACCATGACAAGGGTTGAATAACTATATCCCCCAATTCCAGATCACGGCGCCATTGCTCCGAGATAAAAACTAAGTCGAGTGTGTGCCCTCCTCTATGAGTCGGACCCTGAATTACTTGGGTCAGATACATGTTTGCCATGGAGGCCATGAAGTCCTGGGCCACATCTGAGGTCTCACCAAGCAATGGCATATTGAAGTCCCCAAGCACCATCAGCCTGGGAAACTCAACCGCCAGCCCGGCTACCACCTCAAGTAGCGCAGGCAGAGCTGTTGCAACACAGCTGGGAGGCAGGTACATCAGCAACAAGCTCAGCTGAACCACTGAGTCCAACTGCAAGAGGAGAGACTCACACCCGACAATCTCTGCATCCACGCCTTCCCGTGGATGGAGATCCTGATGGATAGTAACAGCCACCTCTCCACCCCTGTCCTGTGGTCATGGCTGATCCAGTACCTGAAACCCAGTGGGGCACATTTCAGTGAGGGGGACACCCCACTTCTGCCCCAGCCAGGTCTCAGTGATGCAAGCCAGGTCGGCCCTCTCCTCCAGGATTAATTTCTGAACCAGAGGGGCTTTGTTGACTACCGACCTGGCATTCAGAAGCCACAGCCTGAGTCCAGGGCCCTGATTTGCTTAGCTTCTTGTGATATTAGGTAAAGTCATGTACTAAAATGTGTAGAGGGTTTGAGAGACTTTTTTAACTAATTGTATGTATTGTTGTAAATCAGTTGTAACTGTTGAAACAATTTGTTCTTGGAGTGAAGTAAAATAAAACGTGGATCATAAGTTGGGCAGTATTTCACGAGAAATTTTAGTGACCTGTTCATACTGGGGTTTTTAAAAAAATACTGAGTATGCTTTTTGTATATAGAGATTTTTTTAAAAACTTTTATTTGATGAAGTCAGGAAATAAATTTCCTGAAACCGAGTCAAAAAGATCAGGTTTTTTGACTCCGAAAATAATGCTTCATATCTAGTCAATCAAACATTCCTAAAATAAACAACCTCTTGCCCTGCCAATTTGCTGCTTTCAAAGCTTGCCAGCCAGTCAGTGTAAAAACAGTGAAAGGCAACTGACTATTGGCATGTTTACAAAAGTTCTTCTCCATGTGGTTTTTAGCTTTGCTTATATATACTTAAATCTACTCCAAATGCATATATAGCAGGGGTGTCAAACTCGCAGCCTGTGGACCGGATGCATCACGTGCTGGCCCTGCCCCCAACCGATTTAGCAAAGGGGGGGGAGTCCCAATACATCATGTGAGGGAAATGAGTTCAGGGCAAGAAGTTTTTTTTTTTAATAATAATATAAATAACATTGAACTGTGTGTTAAAGTCCTCAAGTTTTGATTTTCTCTTATGTGGAAGAAATCTGAGTGTAGCAGCTGTGTTAAACATTCAAAGCTGTCTTCATCAGATTGACAAATAGTATGATCTAATTTGTATATAAAGAGGCCCATTGACGTCATGGGAAATGGCTCTACGTGTTACATAATGGGGTATAGTATTTGTAATGGGAAGGGTTTGGGAGGTAGAAGAATTGGAAAAGTAGCAAACTGAAATGAAGGTACCCCTCTACCCTTGCATCTTGTTTAGTGTGCCTACACACATTATTAGTCTTCACTGTAAGATAAATTGTTGCTTTTGGAATTAATATGCAATAGTTTACCTTTATCCAGCATTAGGGCTGCAGATCATAAATTATTCTATTCTAGCCTTCCAAATGCCACCCACCTTTTACAGGATTAAGCTTTTTGTTTTAGTATTTTTAAAGACCCTTAAACATTTTGAGAATTGCAGAAATAATATCCTTTACATCTTAATTATGACTGATTCAATACACGGAAGCAAATGAAGATTCCTCTCTAGTCTCCCATCATTCTCCTTAAAAAATTTGTAACAGCGTTGGAATTATTTTTTATCATATTGTTGGCCATTCATTTTATGGATGTAACACCTGAGCCTGTTTATGCAGTACTGCACTAGCTTGGAAGTGGCAGGTAAAATACATGAATTAATTCTGTGGTCAGAAAAGGAAGGTGCTTTCTTCCGTTGCTAAAGTCATCTGTTCCCAAGGTAGGGTGATTCTGGTGTAAGAATATTTCCAGCTAGGTCTGCTCAAATCTAGTAAATATAAAAACTTAGCCTGGGTTTCTTTCTCATTGTTCTTCAGTCACGTGAGTTAGAGATTTCCGTTTATTGGCGAGATTGGAGATCTTTGTGTGCCGTGAAATTTCTGAGGTTAGAAGACTTCTTGGATAATCAGCGACATGGAATGTGTCTCTATCTTGAACCTCAGGGTACTTTGTTTGCAGAGGTAAGGGCAAAATACTTTTAGTAAATATTTTAAGTCCTGTTTCCAAAAAGCATCAGTCTGCTTTCTAATACCTCTTGCCTGAATTGCAGGTTACGTTTTTTAATCCTGTTATTGAAAGAAGACCAAAACTTCAGAGACAAAAGAAAATTTTCTCCAAGCAACAAGGTGAGGGAGTTTGTTTCATAGCTTTAGCACTTGGTCCTAGAATTAATAAAAATTGATGCTTATATGTCAACATTTCATTAAAGATAATTCTTCGTAATTTGTCAACAAGGCTTTAATAAGAGAAAGGAAAAAAAATTGGAAAAATGGCATTCATAGCTTATTCATCACAAGTAATAAACTAATGAATATATAAATTCTCATTTAGTTATAGCTTTTGGTGATAAATAAAGAAATTACTTAGGCTTTGTTTTCTTTATCCACAGGCAAAACATTTCTCAGAGCTCCGCAAATGAATATTAATATTGCCACTTGGGGGAGGTTGGTGAGAAGAGCTATTCCAACAGTAAATCATACTGGGACCTTCAGCCCTCAAGCCTCTGTGCCTGCTACAGGATCAGTAGCTGATGCTCACATTTCTGGATTAGGCTCACCAACTAGGTAAGGGCATGGCTAAAATGGACAAATTAACACGTTAAAAATTCCTGTGAAACATTTGCAGCGTAAAAAGAACTAGATCTGCGGTGGCAAACCTATGGCACGCGTGCCGAAAGTGGCACGCAGAGCCATTCATCCGGGCAAGCGAGCTGTCGCCCCACACACCTGCATGCACGCCTCCCGCAATTTGTGGTTTGAAAAAAGGCTCCCCTGCCCACCCCGGCTCTATACTTGCTTTTCTTCCCTCTTCTGAAGCACAGGGAAGAGTTTCGGAATTGTTTTTCGGAAAAGGGAAGACTGTGCGCGGGGGAGAGCGTGTACGCACGCACAGGGGGCGTGTGCATATGTGTGGGTGGGCACGCGGACCCGAAAAGGTTCGCCACCACTGAACTAGATGTTTATCAATAGAATTAATTTTTTTTTATTAAATTATTGTGTAGAATTCTGCTCATATGGCCAGCTGGCTTACGGTGACCTTTTTTTTTCCCCAAGTGATTCCCCTGTAGGTAAATTGGTGTTTGAACTTGACTCTGAACCCATCTGTCCTCCACGCGTGTCTTCTCTTGGAGAAATCGATGAACCTTCGCCTGAACCAAAGTCTCCGCCTGCCCCCACTCAGGCAAGGCTCCTCCTTTAGATTTCTGTTGCAGCTTCTTTGCTTGGTTGTTGTGAGCTGCCCAGAGCTGTTGAGAATTGGGCAGCTTGCAAGTTCAGTAAACTGTTGCCATTGTTGTTTTACAAATGTTTAATTTACTAGGTGGTTTTAAAATAGGCCACCTTGAAATGAATACAACGGATGAATGTTTTTTCTGCGGTGATTTTGAGCAGTGTGTCTAGAGGGCGGGATGTTGGATGAAGACTGGTGAGCTCTATGCTCAAGACCCTGGTTGCCCATTGAACTCAGACAGACAGAAATTAATTTCAGTCATTGACCAATAAAAATACAATAAATAAAATGAACAACACAAAGCTGTCCCTTAACAAGCATTATGAGCGACCATTTGGGGGTAAATTTTATACATAATGCAAAATTTTATTTCAGAGAAATAAATTTATGTTTCTTATTTATCAGATAAGTGCAGTTAAAGGCTATCAGTGCCCCAGAATCAACTCGTGCTGAGTATCCTAATAGAACTATCAATGCCGAAAAACACGGGCTGTTGTTTCTGTGGCACCCATATCATAAGCCAATATTGGGTTTCGTATGGGGTTTTCCTATATTTCCCTTTCAGGACAGCTGTGAGGAGCTCGTATTCTTTGTATTTTGCACAAAAGCTGATCATTTTCTCTCTGCTGGACCTACTTCATGGGTTTAGCATAGAGAGGATGAAATTAGTAGAGAGGTCTCCAAATAAGCCACGTTGAGCTCTCAAAGCAAAAGGAAGAATATAAATAAATTAAATAAATTCATGGGTTGATATTTTAAAAATGTAATCATGAAGCTGTTGTTTCCTTTAAATGACTGCTTAAGTAATTGCTTTTGCACTGTTTTCTGCCCTCATAATTTAATTGGTTGCTTGATTAAATTTGTGTGTGTGTTCCCTTCATAATGAAGACCCTTTCAAAATCTACTCAGATGAAAGTAGAAGTCAGCCATATTTTGGGGTAACACATGCTTGGAAGAATGCTCCAAAATTTGGGGGACAGCACTGAGAACAGCACAAAAATGCATATTTTTGTGGTGGTGCAGTATGGAAAGAGGGACAGTCTAGTCTCCCCTAAGAGTGTGCATAATATTTTAAAAGATGGCCTAAAAGAGGCTTATAAATAACAACATGCCCATACATTCATATCTAGTGATGTTCTTTCGATATATGGCTATAAATTGAACCTTTCATAATGGTGAAATACTTCATAGTTTTTCTTCCTTGCATACAGAACATGTGAATAAGAGATAGATATAGATTTGCTATAGATACGAATATAGATGTCTGTATGTTTTGGGAATTTGAGCTTTCTAGATTGCCTTCAACTTTTCCTTTTCGGGGTCTTGTTAACTTTCTAGGTTTTATAGAAGTATAGAAATGTAGCAAGGGTGCTTTTTATAGATGATTTTTCAAATTATGGCTCTGAAAAACTTACCACTCTAGTTTTACTCTTCTAAATTAAGCATACTTCTGGTATATTTTTGAATCTTCTTTCTTTTTTATTTGTTTCTCAATTTTTCACAGGATGTGGAAACATTTGATTTTGAGAATGACAAAAATAATTTTGTTCCAAAATTTCAACCAGAAATTATTTGTGAGACTCAGATTTCAAATTCTGATACTGAGTATAAACAAGTATCTGAAGATAGAAGGTAAGCTATTGTGTTACTTTTATATGACTATTTATGACTTCATGCTGACTAAGGCTATGGAAAAAATGTGCTTTGCAAATGCATTGATGGGAGCCTTCCCAGAGAATGCAAACTGCTTTGCTTTAGTATTTCAAGGAGGGTTGGATTCTCATTTTTTTTTTCAATTTGTGTATTTCAGAATACAACAGAGATTTCAGTTTAGTTTACAAGATTTCCGATGTTGTGCTGTTCTGGGTAGAGGACATTTTGGAAAGGTAACTGTGAGAAATAAAATTATGATTTTGTGTATTTGACATACTTCTGTATGTCATACTTGCGGCTCACTTGATTTTGGTATGTTTAGAGAATCTGTGTGTGAATTTGTGTCCACTTAAAAATGATTATAAATCTAAAGGAAATATTAAACCAATAATCTTTTGTAAACAATAAAAACACCTGTTTTCTATTTCAGGTCCTATTGGCTGAGTATAAAAATACTAACGAAATGTTTGCTATTAAAGCCTTAAAAAAAGGAGACATCGTTGCTCGAGATGAAGTAGACAGGTTAGTATAAAGGGGAATAATAGTTAAATATGAGTTTTTAATTATCTCTGTTGTTTTACGTTGTTGTTCAGAAACAAGCTGGAATTGGGGTAACCAGTGAAATGATGAGATTTGCGAATGATGCAAATAATAAGAAATTAAAGCAAACAGTTCCAAAGGGTTTTTCTAAATTTATGTGAATTGGCATTGAAAAGATCAAGTTCGATATATAAAGCAACATATGATAAGAAAATATTTCCTAGTTTCAAAAATTTTCCTGCAGAGTTGAATACTTCAGTTAAAAAATATTGATCCAGTTTGTGACTATTATGAAAAAGGCATCTTGAGATTCATTATGAATGAATACAGGTAGTCCTCAATGTACAACAATTTGTTTAGTGACCATTCAAAGGTATAACGGCACTGAAAAAAATGATGTATGTTTTTCACGCTTAACGACCATTGCAGCATCCCTGTAGTCACATATGATCAAAATTCAAACGCTTGGCAACTGATTCATATTTATGACGGTTGCAGAGTCCCGGGGTCATGTGATCCCCTTTGGTGACCTTCATACAAGCAAAAGTCAATGGGGAAGCCAGATTCATTTAACAATAGTGTTACTAACTTAACCACTGCAGTGATTCACTTAACAACTGTGGCACATAAAATGGGACGAAATTCGCTTAACAAAATGTTTCACTTAGCACCAGAAATTTGGAGCTCAATTGTGGTTGTAAGTTGAGAACTGCTTGTAACATGTCATCAATATTATAAAGCGCATTTGGAATGCAATTTTATACACAGCTTTAGTCATCACGTATTTAAAAAACACTGCAGAATGGAATAAATTGTGGAAAAGAATAGTAAAAGAAATTGAGTAGATAGAATAATTTACTACAGTGTTGAGGTTTCATTAGATTACAAAAATTCAGCTACATAAAGGCACAATTGAGTTAAATAGAAATTAGTGCGCTGTGAGAACAAAGAATTTTTCTCTTATTACTACAATGAAGCTGAATGATCAGATAAGAGGATAAGCGTTAATGTAGAATTGGTTGTTAGAAGATTTGCTGATAATCACCAATTTGGACAGTTTTAAAAGCAGAGGAATTCAGGGCAGAGAAGATTAATGACTGCTAATGATGACAACTATGTATTATATCCAGTATTAGAACCAATGGGATTTGCATTCTGGCCTTCTATGAATGAAAAAAAAACATGCTGGAACATGCTGGTCAATTGGTCGCCATTGGTTCCTTTTACTACAGGAGTGGCTAAACAAACACTTTGGGTGACTTTATGAAACAAGCAACCAACGCTGGTATTATTTGTAGATCCAGCTCCTTTTATATTATCAGGAGGATCTAATAATACTTTTTTTTACAATCAAGTTGAGAAAATCTAAAATGGGGTGAATACTTTTTCATAGAATTATAGGGTATCTATTTTTCTTTCTTTTATATGGTGTGCATATGGTGTGGACCTTGAACCCATTATTTGTAAACATACATATTTGAAAATATGTCTAACAGAACGTAATTACAAACAACTGTAGGATGAGAGTGTAAAGTAAACTAAGCATGTGTCAACAGGAAATCTGTTATTGTGTTAACAGTTGTTTACCTCTTTTTCTCAGTTTGTGCAATGTGAGTGCATATCCTCTTCCGGGAACACAAACATAACACTTATTTGTATCACTGTGGAAATTCTACGAGCCTGAGTGCTGTTTTCTATAAATTATTTATATTTATATAAGTTAGTCATATTGAATGTAGTATGGTGCAATGTAGTAGCGTAGTATATAAATATAATATACTGTACTACGATACAACATATACTATACTGTATATCATATATGATATGATATATAAATATAATATATTCAAGGAGCCCATTCTAAGCTTCTATACTTACTTTTCGAGTATCTTTTTGCCCAGCGATTATAGATTTTTTTTATTTACCTGTGGATCAGCACTTAAATACATTAGATGTATAATTGTTGTACAATGAGCCTTTAGGGCTGTTTTTTATATAAGCTTGTCATTTATTTCAACCATGTGTTTTTGATCTTTTATATCGGGTTACATGAATTGATCTTCTGGACTTTTTTACCTTTTTTTTCTGATATCCTAATGGTAAAATAAGTCACACTGCTTTTTTTTTCTGTCTTTTGGCTTTCAGTCTCATGTGTGAAAAGCGAATTTTTGAAACTGTGAACAGTGTAAGACACCCATTTTTGGTGAACCTCTTCGCCTGTTTTCAAACCAAAGATCACGTGTGCTTTGTCATGGAGTACGCTGCCGGTGGGGACCTCATGATGCACATACACACGGATGTCTTTTCTGAACCAAGAGCAGTGTAAGTTTTCAGCCTTTGTATCATCTCCAGTATCTTGTAAATTAATAGATTTTTGGAACTTGGCTGGTGAGAATACTGGAGGACATGACTTCGATTTCTTGCTTAACTGAGTTTAGATTAGAAGACACCTCACTTGGTTTAAGTCAATAGTGATTGTCCGTAACTTGGATGAAGATACTTCATTCATAATTACAATGAGAGATATTCCTTGAGTTAGATATTTTAATATTTTTACTAGTTTAATGTGCGTTAACTGTTTTTATTATTTAAAAACGTTTGCAATATATGCTTTGAATTTTTGGGCTGTCCAGAATTGTTTTGCTGAGATGGGCAGCTATAGAAATTAGATATTCCTCGACTTACAACAGTTCATTAAGTGACGGTTCAAAGTTACAATGGCACTCAAAAAGGTGACTTAGGGCCATTTTTAACACTCATGACCATTGTAGCATCCCAATGGTCATGTGATCAAAATTAAGACGCTTGGCAGCTGGCAGGTATTTATGACAGTTGCAGTGTCCCGAGGTCATGTGATCCCTTTTTGCGACCCTCTGACAAGCAAAATTAATGGGGAAGCCAGATTCACCTAACAGCTGTGTTACCAACTGAGCAACTCTGACAAGAAAGGTTGCTAAGTGGCACCGAACATCTGTCTTGCTTAGCAACAGAAATTTTGAATTCAAATATGATCTTAAGTTGAGAACCACTTGAAAATAAAGAAATTCATGTATCCTTGTTAGATTGACATGTATGTTGATGTTACACAGCAAACCAATGCCATAAACTTTCAAGTGCTATGCCTAGATCAGATAATTCCAAGTAAACACATGTAAAAGGAATTGGGACTTTGCTCATTAATTTTACTTCCAGGATCCTACATGTAATAAATTGTCCTCTACAGTTCTCATTGTGCAAGGTGGTAGAACCGTTTCCATTAAATATTTTAGGGCCTATTTTTATTTAAACTGTTTTTTAATTTTATATTTTGCTTTTTTTTTTTTTAAATACTAACCAACTTGACTACCCACTAGATTAGGCAGTATTATCTGGCAAAGTTAACATGAACCTTGGGGCCAAAAGCCTGAACAAAAATGAACTTCTTACTTCCTGGAAAATAATAACTGATGACAGTTGCCTTTGGGTGGTGACAGTTTTCTAGAGCTTAAAAAAACAAATAGTTGCACATGGCTGGGTTAGAAATCAGATTTTAAGCTTATGGGATCTGTTTTGTCCTCTGCCGGAATCCTTAGATCCACCCATCGGAGCAGGTCTTTAAAAAAAAAACACCTAAATTTTCATGACAAGTGAAATGGAACATTGGACTTACAATGCAAGTTCCTTTTCTTCAGTTGACTGAAGGTTTAGTAGCAATCCCTAGAATGAGAAAGAGAACTCTTTGCCATACCTTTCAGGATGTTAAAAAAAAGAACATTTTTTATTCCAAATGAAATTCAAGAGAAAAAGAACGACAGAAGAGAAGAAACCATTGAAAAGCTAGTCATTCTCCATGGTAAAACATCAACAGGAAAGTAGAAATACTCTCCGTCCAGTATAGAGAAGGAATTTGGGCCGGTGCTCTGTTTTTTTGCAGTTGAGTGTTGAAATATGGACATTTAGAGCAGTGTTTCCCAACGTCAGCCATTTTAAGATGGGTGGACTTCAACTCCCAGAAGTCCCCAGCCAG
>JANHGC010003788.1:138420-155131 GCA_027560395.1 Boaedon fuliginosus | reverse complement strand
CGCTGGCTGGGGACTTCTGGGAGTTGAAGTCCACCCATCTTAAAATGGCTGACGTTGGGAAACACTGATTTAGAGTACACTATCTGTAGACAAATGAAAGCAAAACATCTCTACTGCACAACAAGCTTTTTTAGCATTATTTTGAGAGAGGTGTTCGTTTATTTATTTACATGTATTGGCTGCCCGCCTCCAGTGGACCAGAGCAGCATACAAAACTAGTAAAACAGCTGAGAACATTCAATCAAGAGGTAGCGCAGACTTACACGCCCTAATGACATAAGCCACAAAACAGAAAGTGGCCGCTGAGCAAGTGACAACGTTCAACCTTAGGAAAAGAAGGTGCCATCCTCATCTCTGTTCCAGAGGCTGAAGGCTGCTAGATCCCCACAAAATGTCCGTGTTTAAGGAAGAGAACCTGGAATACCCCCATTCTGCTGGAAACACTGGTTGGGCAGAAAAGAGATCAATGGTCTCTCAGATGTTCAGGGCCTATGCCATAGAGGGCCTCAGAGGTATTTAGCAGCACTTTACTCAGAAGGCAACCAGTGTAGCTCACATAGCAGTGGTGGGACGCACCAAGGGACGCCCGTTACTGCTCACGCTGTAGCCTCTTAGTGCTCTTCAAGTGGAAGTTGTGTCCTAATAACATAGAATTCTACTCCTAACAGTCACAAAGCCAGCTGGGTGACCTTAGGCCAGTCATGCTTTCTCAGGCTTTGGAAGCAGGCAATGGCAAACTACTTCTGAAATTTTGCATATAAAAATGCAGGGACGTGTCCAGATAGTTGCCAGCAGTCAACACTGACTCAAGGGCACCAAAAAAAAAAGAGAAAAGAGAATAAAATAAATAGCAAGACAATAACCTGCATAAATACCAGATTCCATTGCAAGAATCTGTTGTGATGCTTCCTCATTTACCAGGTTTTAATCCCTCAGACCACAAAGGACAGGCCATCTTTCTTTAGGTCTTCTATTACTATTAACAGAAGAAGGAAATGTTTTTTTCTTGAGAAATATAACAAGCTATATTGTTAAAGAAAAAAAAGTCCCATAGAAGATCTTAAGAACCAAAATGACTCCAGGGAATATAAATATTTCTCCTTTAAAAGGTTGAATGTATCAAGCCCTGATAAGTTAGCCTCCTACTTCTTTGAACACAACAGAACCATCTTGCTATGAAAGGAATTCTCTTCTCCCTGCCCTCAGATCATATTAAAATAGCTTCCTGATGCTCAGCAACTGGATGTTTTTCAACTTCTCCAAAAGGGGAGAGAGGCAAATTAGTCTTTATATATAATATAAATTTACTTTTTTATATTGAGTGCATTTGCTCGCCAAATACAGGCTGCAGAGTGTTGGGACTAGCATTAACTTCTGTCAAAGTCAGAAGCCCCTCTTGGCTAGCTGAAAAAGCTTGCAGAGCATTAAGAATTGCTCTTGTGGGGATTTCTGGAGACTGCTATGCCACAGTCCTGGTGAAATCCTGGGAAAAGTAAAAACAGCCGGACCTTCATATTTATCGCAGCTCAAGAACACAGTGCTCAACTGGGTCTTTTGCCATGGGATCCTGGAAGGCAAGGAGGCAACTGCTTTAGACAAGAATCAGGATCGGACCGGTAGCACAAATTTGTGTCCAAAATTTCCCCGCAGCACGTATAATGGAAACGTGCCCCAATGGACAGACAGTATTACCTTGCATAGGAATCCCCCGAGATTGGAAGGATGGCTACATCGATGTCTTCTCCAGAGAAGTCTGAAGCATAGAAGACTCATCCCAGTTTATGGCTGCTCCTTCATCTTTTGAGCACTGGAAATTTCGAAAAGATTCCTGCTCTACTCTCACGTGGATGCTGTGATTTGGGTCTGAAATGTTATTCTTTGCTGTGGTGTGAATAAATGTGCAAAATTGATGAGTACCAAAAGCATTGTATTTCTCTCCAAACAGATTTTATGCTGCCTGTGTAGTTCTTGGCCTGCAATATTTACATGAGCACAGGATAGTTTACAGGTAAGTATTTCAAAATGTGGGCTTCCACTTCGTTTTATCTTCTGCTACGTATATGAACCTGGCTTAAATGCTGCTGTCATTATAATTAATAAAACTGTTTCTTTTTTTTTTCCTAGAAGAAATTAATGCTATTGGATGTTTGTACATTATTAAGTTTTGTTCAGATTGAGAAAAAGGAAACATTAACAATTAGTAAATATTTGCAAGTGGTACTCTAAAATAGCCTTTAGCAGATTGGGCAACTTCCAAATGTATAAACTTTAATTACAGTCAGTGTGGCTATTGCTGAGAAATCTGCAGTTCTCCATCCCATAGGTCATGGAACCCAGCCTGGGGAAGGCAGCTCTATAGCTTAGCAATTACCATAGTTGGGTGGTTGTTTTTGTTGTTTTACTAATTTTTAAAAAACTTTTATTTCTTTGGTAGAGATCTAAAGCTGGATAACCTCTTGCTGGATACTGAAGGCTTTGTTAAAATAGCTGACTTTGGTCTCTGCAAAGAAGGTAAGTTTTGTTTTTTGTTTTTAAATGGCTGATAACACTTACTTCTACTGCTGAACATGTTGTGGTGTTTGCAGATAGCAACTTTTCCCACTCACTGGCAGGAGAAGGATGAAGAACAGAATGTGTTACAGTAGTTCAGGCCAGGAACTCTGTTGCTAAGTGATGCAGTCACAAAGCATGATGTCATGTGACCCCACTGTTTTATGACAGTGACTGCAGCAGCGCCAGTTGCTGCTGTTAAGGGAGTTCCATGCAATGGTTAGGTGTGATGTCACGTGACTGACATTTTCAATCTCCTGACGACTTTCCCCTTGAGTTAACTTGTTGGAAACCAGCAGTGAAGCAGCAAGTGGCGATCACATGGGCTACTGCCAAAGCTGCAGTTATGAGGATCGATTGTAAGTCTCCTTATTCGGGTCCTTCGTAACTTGGAACGGCCGCCGAGCAAGTGGTTGCGTTGTGAAAAACGGGGAGTGCCTGTATTTATGATAGGTGTGCCCTGCGAATGTGCCGAATGAAGATGTTGTAGAAAATCCTACATCTCGCTTTATGTGTCCTTGATGTGATAATTGCCTCATTAATATGAGCAAGCTGCAATCTCCGTAGCAGGAAGGGTAGTGTCCATAGAGAGGCGGCTTTATGAATAGTGGCATCTGCCAAGTGTGCAGTACTGAAGCTTTCATCTTAAGAAAAATGGGCCTTGCTCACAAGTGGAGACTTTTTTCTTTGTCCTCCAGTTTCCTCTGCTCTAGTCCTCAGAGCGCTAGTTCAGCAGCTTTCAGTATGATTCAGGAAACTGAGATATAAATAGAAGCCCCTTAAATTTAGCAGTACCTCCTCAAAGTTACTTGGGAGGCCTGTAACATTCTACTGTATCAAATGTTATTTTATTCCTAGGATAGAGATGGTGGGAAAACAAGGCACACTTCAAATACATTATTTAAACATCTCTGTTTGTAAACCGCTGGTTCAGACATTAAAGGAAGTCTAGTTAAATTTTTGAATTCAGATTTGGGTTCAAATTAATCATTCAGAAGCAACCAAAACTGTACCTTATTGTCAGAACTACAAGCAGCCCCAGTTGCCACTGGTCCGTTTATTTAGGATTCTTGCACTGCAAGGTGACAATAAAAAATATTTGGGGTACAATGGGACTGTCAGGTTCCAAGTAATGCAACCATTATAAAACGAAGTCCGAATCCTAATCAAATTCAGACTTGATAGAGAGAATAATTCAGTGATTTCATCTGAAGAACTTGTGTGACTCTGTACATTCATGAATACCATTTTACCAACTGAATTAAAAAACGGCGAATTTGGCCAATTTTTTTTTTAAAAGAAAAACAGATTTGAAAACCAGGTACAATCCTGATTTCAGCACTTTGAATTGAAACATTAAATTGACTTCATTAAACATATAGACATCAAATTGATTTGAATGTTTAAATGGAATTGACAACATAAATCAAATTTGAGTCAGTCTGTACAACCCTGACAGTATGTGTCTAAATCTTTGTGTAATTTGTGTAACCATTGCAGGAATGGGATTTGGTGACAGAACAAGTACATTCTGTGGCACTCCAGAATTTCTCGCTCCGGAAGTATTGACAGAAACATCTTACACAAGAGCTGTAGATTGGTGGGGTCTTGGTGTACTCATATATGAAATGCTGGTTGGTGAGGTAAGCTTCACAAAACGTATGGAGGTTAATAGACACATTGTTCTGTAAATGTAGAGTGTCCTCTTCAGAGTACAACTCTCCTTATGCCTGAACACATGGTGGTGGCAGATATTCTGCAGGTTTGGCCCTGGTCTCCCCCGTTTGAGCATTCCTCAAGTAGGAATGCCTTAATGGGATTGATGTTTCATCCTATTTCAGTACTGGTTTACTTTAACTTTGATTTAATAATGCTCTTTGGGGGGGGGAGAGAATTAGAGGTCAAATACACACTTAGTCGATGCTACATGAATTATTTTAATACCTTAAAAAAGGCTTTGAATTATCATTTCTAAGAAGGTGTTTTTTTTCAGTCTCCTTTCCCAGGAGATGATGAAGAAGAAGTTTTTGACAGTATTGTAAACGATGAAGTAAGATATCCTCGATTCCTGTCTACAGAAGCTATCTCAATAATGAGAAGGGTAAGACTGTATTTCTGAAATAGCTGTTATAACATGATAGTATGTTTTACTGGTATTAATAACAGCATACCTTGTCCCAGTGCCATTGAATAGAAGTGCTGAAATTAAAGTGTCTTTAATTTAACGGCAGGCATGATATAACCGAGAACTTAGGACATTCCCCTCCCCTCTGTCAATGGACTTTGGAGAAGGTACTATTATGCAAGTAGAAATGCAGCCAGAGGCTTGCTGGTGGTTAAGGACTAATCCTTGAATGCATACAAAATAGAAAATTAGATTTCTAATTAAATGCATGAGGGCAAATGAACCTGGAAACTTAACGAGCAAATTAACTGGCCTTATTCTGTTTAGCTTGCTTAAGTAGTATTTATAAATTAAAGGAGCTTCAGGACAATGATTCTAATTGTCTAATTGGGTAGCCCTGGTTCGCTATTCTGGTAAACCTCAAATGTTTTGAAATACGAACAAAAGTAATAATAAAAAAAACTTGATTTGACAACTTTTCGGAGAAAGCTTCTGTTTCCTGTCTTTGTCTGAAAGCGTCTCTATCCAGACTGTGATTCTGTACTTCATTTGTTTGGAGTAGTACCACGCTATACATAGAAAAGAATGACCTGACTTCATTCCTAACATTGTTTTCAGCTTCTGAGGAGAAATCCTGAGCGTCGCCTCGGTGCCGGCGAAAAAGATGCTGAAGATGTCAAAAAGCATCACTTTTTTCGGGTGAGTGCCACCTCTCAAGCATGGTTACAATGTAACGATAGCCAGAAGCACAACACTTAACTGGTGCTCTTTTTACAGTTAATTGACTGGAATGCGTTGCTCGCCAAGAAAGTGAAGCCCCCTTTCGTCCCAGTCATAAGAGGAAGAGAAGATGTCAGCAATTTTGATGATGAATTTACCTCAGAAGCGCCTATTCTCACTCCACCTCGGGAGCCTCGGATACTTTTGGAAGATCAGCAGGAAATGTTCAGGGACTTCGACTACATTGCTGATTGGTGTTAATCTTTTAGTCACTGTGAAAATTCCAGCCCGTTTGCTCCCCATGACAACTTTCTCCAATCGCCCTAAGAAGACCGTTCTTCGGATCACTCTCTCTCTCTCTCTGCTGCCTGTAGCTTGATTTTTAAATCATATGAAGATTTTAAACAGTACTGTTTTTAATACAGAGGAGGCGTGGCCTCTCTTTTGTGTATCTTTTTTTTTTGGTTTGTTTCTTTCTAACCTTGAGCACTGGAAAGCAATTTTGTGCAGCTCTTGAAGCTGATTCGGTGGGTGCGGGCTGTTTTTCCACATTCACACGGGCACCCTTGTACTGCATCTTTATTCTTCCAGAGAAGAAAGCGTCACAAAACACCTGCCTTACCAAGTGGGACCACAAACAGATAACTAAGCTAGACCGATCACCTGCCGGACTTTTAAAGAAAGAAAACAAAAGCGGTCGGTCCTTTTCAGAAGGAGAACGGACGTCCCCCCCAAAATGGTAGAACTCAAGAGACCGTCGAGCACAGTAGTGACTTGACTTCTCAGAATAATGTGTATTACAAACTAATGCCTTTCTTAACAAACTCTACGGTATTTATTAGTGAGGAGATGCTTCAAAATCTTATCTATGTCAAAGCAGTGTCAGTGCTTCCATTTGCAGGAGAGAGGAAAAAGAAGAAGACTGGTCCTAAAGGTTTACCAAAGTCACTTGCGGAACAAATGTGTTTGCCTTTAAATCTTGTTAAACACTGTTCAGAAATAACCAGCAAATATGAAGAATGTAATGAATGTTTTTCTAGTCTTAACCAGGAATACCCCTAAATGTATGAATTTCCCTTAAATACGCAATCACTGTTCTATATTTTTAAAGTTGTGTATTTTCCACATTAACTTCAATCATATTCTAGCAAATCAGTATATCTAGTTTATCTCAGTCATCATACATTTGCTGTTCAAAATGTTCAAAACATTCATGTTTAAAGAATGAGGATCTGTATTGTATACATCCAGTATACATGTATATTTGGAAACTATCGTTTTGTTTAAATCGTATAGACTGACTGTACACCTTTAGTTTTGTCCAGTGGCTGTTTGAATGTATTACTGAAATCCAGATTCAATGGTGAAAACCCACTTGTATACATTTTTATGGCCACTGAATTCAATAATCGTCATTGGAAATTACTGAGAATAAGGGTAAAAGCAATATGTTTTAAGAGAGTGTATAAATATTTTTGATAAAACGTGTATATTTTAAGTCTCTTAACACTATGCTGTACCTCAAAAGTTAAAATCTTTGACCAGATGCTGTGTGTTTGCTTTACATACGTTAATGTAGTTTTTGTTGGACATTCTGAAAGAAAAAAAATCATGTTTAAATCAGTGGAAAGCAACATTCCACTTTGTCAGCATACGTGTTTGTGATCAGCTTCATTTCCTAACACCAGAAGATCAAGAATAAGCATGAAGTTTTTAATTAGTAGTTTTACTATTCAATCTGGAAGTCATATACAGGGCAGATTGTGCAAGAAAGTAGAGTAACACCAATAAGGGGTTTGTGTGGGGGTGCTAGGAGGGTATTTTTTTCATAATCCATCACCCCACTCATAAAATATTTTGTTTCAGTATGATAGCTGGGGACTCTAATCATATTTTATAACTTTACAAGAATATAAGGAATAAGAAGGTTGCCAGAATAACATGTGTAAATTCCTTCATAAGGAAGATAGATACTTTTTTATAAAAATCATGAATATTTCTAAATTGCAGTTTTTAAAAAAATTGCACTGCCTATCATTTTTCAGTATACTAATTTGGGCTTTTTAAATTTCAAATGGCTACATCTTAATTAAGCAAAACACTACATATATGAGGTACAATCTGCCAACCCCTTTTCTTCCTTATTTCTATAAATAGCTGGGTCCCTGGTAGGTGCTTCAAATTTAAAATCCTACGGAAGAAACTTTTTGTAAGTATAAGTTGTACAGAAATGTTTGTAATCTTGAATTTCTGAAAATCACATTAGAGGCAGGGTATTTTCACAATTAAGCTGAATGAAAGCACTAATTTTATCTAGTTTTGAAAAATAGGCAAATTAAGTTTTAAACTCTAGATTGTAAATATATTTTTGCTATACATATGTGGCTGCTGAAGCACTTTGTAAAAAAAATTAGGGTATTTTAGAATGGTACACTATGCATTTAAATGAAATGTGCCTTTAACAGTGTAATAGTACAATATCTGCAGTTAACTCTCAAAATTTAAATAGTGAAATTTGTATAGGAAAAAAATCATTGATTTGAATTATAATCTTGTGTTTGATCTTTAGATAAATGATGTCTTTGGAACTTTGTGTGAATTACTTTTTCTTTCAGGGTGGATAAATACCTGCTTTGTTTTTTAAACATTTAAGAAACCTCCCTTAGGTGCCGTCTTCTAATCAAAACAGTTTATAGAGCTGCTTAGGAAATTCCTTAATGGTTCACTTGGGAAACGGATTCTTCGTTTGAAACTTCTGTGCAGGATTCAGTGGGTAAATTGGGGGCTGGAGTAGTAATTTTCAGCACATCGCTTCAACCAGAATTGAGTATCTCTCCCACACAGGCTGAATTTAAACTTCACACTAAGCTCTGCTTATTGTGTGAGCTTAGACTTAGGCTAATTACAATAGCCTAAGTCACCAC
The DNA here is from genome assembly GCA_027560395.1 of Boaedon fuliginosus. Lineage (NCBI taxonomy): Eukaryota > Metazoa > Chordata > Lepidosauria > Squamata > Lamprophiidae > Boaedon > Boaedon fuliginosus. The sequence continues at coordinate 146,812 of JANHGC010003788.1, read as the reverse complement.
AGCGCTATGACAAGAGTCACATAATCCAGTAAACCCAAGATGCATTTATGTGTAGCATGTTTACATTACACATTACAATTCATGGGATGGGAAGGGGGTACTAAGGCCTGCATTGAAAGCTTGTGGAGACTAATTTAGTGGTGGAAAACCTTTTCTTCGCCATGTGCTGAAAGCGCACATGCGCCCACCCTGTGCGTGACCCCTGCACATGCACGCACACCCAGGCATGCGCACACGCTTCCCCATCCGAGCAGTTTCCCCCCCCAGCCAAAAAACAACTGATTGGCGCTTCAGAAGAGGGAAGAAAGGTAGGATTAGCGCCAGGGAGGGCCTTTTTCATGGCCCAACAGGTGGGAGGCGTGTGCGCATGTGTGATGAGGCGACAGCTTGCGTACCCACAGGGAGGCTTCTACGTGCCACCTTGGGCATGCATGCCATAGGTTTGCCCCATATGCAGATTGTTACAAAGTGTTGTTGAAGATTGGCCCTAAAATAATTCAGTTTTTATCTCAATCTATTATTTCTTGACAGTTTTTAAAGCTACTTCTTTCTCATGTACAAAATGATTCTTTCCTGATGCATTGTCTCATTATTTTATCCAAGAGAGAAACAATTAAAAATGAATACACTTAGAGCCCTTCCAAACCATTCATTGAGAAGCCCTTAATTTACCAGTTAACTGAGATCAACATGGATTTGTTAAGAACACAAATTGCCAAGCAAACCTTGTAACTTTTTAAATTAAGTACAGTAATTTAATTGATGAGAAATCTATATTCATAATATACCTTGTTTCTGGACAAAATACCTCATTAGATTGATTAGTTAGATATGACAATTATATAGTACAAAGCTGGCTTGACATACTCAGAATGGTTTCTCATCACACTAGAGAAATGTATCAAATGGGTAGCACAAAAGTTAAATCTTGAAGTCTCATTTTATTTTCTCATTAATCCCAGTATGTGAGAGGAATGGAATCCTCAGAGTTGTATGATATACAGTTTTATGGTATAGTTTAAAATCAAAATAACCTAGATGAATGGACTGAAAACAAAATCTGAAGACATGCAGAAATTGTCACTTAGGAAACAAAAATGAAATGTACAGTCAAAAAATGAGAATACCTGTTCTGGTAATCATAATTAAAAAGATCCTGGAACACTAGAAGAAAATTCTGCAGTGATCAGACTCTTAAACACATGTCCAGTTCTGGGTGCTGCACTTCGATTGAGATACTAGAACATGTTCAACTAAAATCAGGATGATCGACAGACTAAAAACCTGAGACCTACGAAGGAAGTTCGACAACTGAAAATGTTGGGTTAGGACAGGGGTGTCAAACTCTCGGCCCATGGGCCAGACGCATCACCCACTGGCCACGCCCACCCATTTTAGCAAAGCAGGGAAAGTCATAATATGTCATGTGACTCCCCTGGATTAGGATAAGAGTGAAAGTACAATAGCAATCTTCAAATAGCTAAAAGCGTATCAGAGAACCCAGTCAGATAACCAGATACAGAAGTGAATTTAAATAAGGCAGATCCTGATTGGATATTAGGAAAAAATAAGAAACGCCAAACAGTTGACTATCCTTTTACTAATGTTCAAGTAGAGGTTGAAAGAGGTTTAATTTTGATTTCTCTGCTAAGCAGAGGGTTGCCCAAATAATCCCAACATTAAAATATCTATAATAAGTATATTACCTTCATACTGTTAAGCAATTAATATTTCAATTATCTCAAAATTCTAAAATGATTTAAGACCAGCTTTTGGTTTCTTTCTTTTGGTTTCTTTCTTATCTTTTGTCTAAAGTTAATCCTATTCCCTATAGGTTTGGACCCATTACTACTTAGACATGGTTTTCAATCATTGTGGTTTTAAAAAAGCCCTAGATAAAATTCATTTACTGGACTTACATATGAAAAGTCTGTGCTGATTAGGTTTTGATAGTAAAGAGTACTGCCCTCGGTGAATTACATTCAAAATGGTTTACTATAGTAAGTTGGAATTCTGTGCCCTTCCTCTATAGTACAGACTACCGCAGGCAAAGACTGACAAAGCCATTTGATGGCATTCAGACACTAACACAAAATAGAGCGCTTGCCAGGACAATACCATCTTTTGGTAACATTCCTTAACAAAATAATGCCAAATCTTAGACCCATGAAATTATATGAATGCGAACCACTTTCGCGAACAAAAGAAATTACAGAAAGATACGAGCCTCCAGGATTAATTTTATTTTTCATATACATTGTAAAGCTTTGTACTAAGCAGACTTAAAATTAATTTTTTTTAAAAAAAAATTACCATGAGCTCTGTCATGTTATAGCTGCTGAAGCGGCAAATGACATCCCCACTCAAAGGAATGGACCTGATTTTGCAATTTGGACGAGAGCTTCTAGTCACAAAAAAGATTCTATTTCTAATTCAACTAAATGCTGCATAATCATTAAAGTATACGTTTTCCATCTCAATGGCCTGGAGGGACTATGGATCTCCACCACCACCCCACCACCCTTTTCACACACAAACACACACATACATAGACAGATCCTGCTGTTTTCTTTGACCTCGGCTGTGTTTCAGTAGTTAAACTGACTTCAGCTCTGCTAAAGAAAACAGTAATGGCAGCAGGGAGCTGCTGGAATACCAGCTTGGAGAGAAACATTTGCACATGGAGGGAGAAGAACCTTGGATTCAGCTTCCTTCCTGTTCAACAATGGTACTCAACTATTTTCAATGCCTTAGTAACTGTCCATTTATTTTCAACTAGATTATCATCATCACTGACGTTTTGTGAAGAGAGAAACGGTGATTGTCCCACTTCTATTCAAAACTCAGCAATAGAAAAATCTGCCTCTTATGACAGACCATGAACATAATGTGGTCAGGTCATTTTTTCCAAGTAGCCACACAAGGTAATGAAGAGACACGCTCTTTGTTTTATGGGACTTTAAATAGAAATGAATCTTAGGCTAATCTTGACATGGTTAATCTTCTCCTAAGGTGAATAGAAAATTTTCCACAATCTTTATAATCATATGAACTACGTTTTCTCTGAATTAAATTTCCCCATTATAATTAACTAATGGCTATCAAGAAACAATGTAAAATCCATGTGCAGCATCTAATTCAGAAAACTGAACAACTTTTAAAGGTTACATTTTCCACTTGGATATTTATTTAGGACAAAGTTACATACAGTAAAACTTGCAGGTCAGTACTGTTTTTTTGGAAAACAGTTTTATTCTGATTTGAAATATTTTCCAAAATACATTTTACCAGATCTCTAGGAAAGAAATCTAAATACACAGAATAGAAAATTAAATTTGCTGCAATGGTTGTTAAATACTTACATTCACTAATATATACATAAAAAAATGCCACAAAATTATTTTGTTTACATCTGGAATGTGTGCTCCATTTCACGCAATCAGTTTTTCCATCTCCTTCCACCAGTCCTACAACTGAAGGCTTGACAGGACTGCTTTTATTATATGCTTAGTGCTTTTCTAAGTCAAAAATTATTTTGCAGGGCTTTGAAGTTTCACAGCTGGGGCAGTTTGTCCACTGGGGTGTCAAATCTGAAATCTGCTGGGAAAAGGTCTGGAGCACGTGGATAGATCAGCCTATATGACTGTCTTATTGTAACATCAGCTACACCAGCAATGTCTCCAATTTCTGAAATAAAAAGCCAAGGTAAGCAAATTAGCACCTATTTGCCAGAGTTCCAATTCTCCAAATTCACAAATAATACTTATAAACTCCAAAAATGAATTATATAATTTAAAACTTAGGAGTTTACTGCTGATATTTAAATTCAGACACTTTTAAGGCTGATCTCAACTAACAAACCAGATAAGGTATAGAGGAAGTGAGAAGGCTTTGCTACAAAGCAGCGGTTCATAAATACCGTTTACATTTATTTCCAATTCTTTCTGGACCAGCCTGAAGTGTGTGAATTAACCTCTACAATTCACAGGACAGTTTGATAGACACACTGAAGCTGTCATTACCTGGGTTTACTCATCAAAGAAGGCAAAAATAATTTTTTTTTAATTTAAAACAGCGCACAGACTCCGTCTTTGTGGCATTTTCAGTAACCATGGTTTAGTCTGCTCTGTAATTAATTTGACAGCGTACTAAATTAGCCCAAAAGAAGAGCAGAAATTCAGGCACTGACTACTGGACATTTATTTCAAACACAACAGAAGAGCCCTTATGCAAAGCAGAGTTTGTGGCATCCGTGCCAATTCTTTCTCTTTTTTTAAAAAAAAACAAACCTACTTCTCACATGCATAAAAACTTACTTCGCCTCGAGTTCCCCGAATGGGTGAAGAGAGGCGGGATATAAATTGAAATAATGAAATAAAGAAAGAAACACTTTCCTAGATACATAAAGACATTACCTTTCTGTGTTCTCTTTTCAGCCGAGGCTTGGGAAGCCATATAAATAGCAGCAGCTGCAACTGAGATAGGACTCCTTCCAGGAACTAAATCTAATTCCACAGCTTTACGCGCAATGTGTGTTGCAGCCATCTGGACTTGCTTAGGGAGACCCAAGTTTGAACAAAATCTGGACATGAAATCTCCAGTAGTGATCAAATCGACACTTGTTTCTAAAGCTTTCAAGATGAGTTTGAAACACCGGCCTATTTCTTTTTTGGAAATTCTGGAAACAGCACATATTTCTAAAGGATAAAACAGTACAAAGGTCACCGTCAATTTAGATCCAACACTCCCAGTCACCCTCTTCGTCAATTAAAGCAGAACAGGTCTTTTCATTGTTGGTGGTTACATTTTCGCAGCACAGATATAAAATTAATCGACGTAACTAATAAAAGTGATATTATTTTGAGAGCTTAGCCAGGCTTAATTGCTATATTTACACACACACACGGACACACAGACGTTAGACATCAGCAGTATTTTTTTAAAAAAATTGAAATTTCAGCAAAAGATTATGGAAGGGAAAATACTGGTCTAGTTCAAAACAGCAAAGAATAATGACAGCCTTTGGAACAGGGGAGAAATGAAAGTCTTAATTTCCTCTCATCAGTTTTTCCTCATTAATTTTCATTTAGAAAAGAATAAAAACCCTCAAAATGAAAAAAAAATGTATTCAAGTTGTTAAATAAAAATTATAGATCAATACTGTAGCTTTGCTTTTTCTTTTCTTTTTTTGAATCACTACAATTACCCTAATAGATTTATTTGGGTGCAACACTAAGTCAAACTGGATATAATCTTCTGTAACCCTGAACTTTTTTCAAACCTTAGAAAAATAAATTCCAAAACATAGGATACAAAAATTCGTGGAAATTGTCAATTGCTTGGAGAGATGGTCTTCCAAATAAGAGTCATGCAAGCTAACAATAGGCTTTGGTAGAACAGAGAAGTACTTTGGCATGTTCTTACTTACTGATTTTTTTTACATTTTAATATATTTTAAGTTGGCCACTTTGGTGCAGGTATTATCTTTGACCAGTATTATATTATGCTAAATGACCAATAGTCAAAACAATAAATAAATGGGTTGATTCATTCATTAACTGACTGATTAGCATAGTAAAAACTGGGAGTCTAACAGTTCTAGTACTCCAAAGGCATGAAAGCCAACTGGGTGGCGCTGGGGCCAATCTCTCTCTTCCAGTCAAGCCACCTCACAGAGTTGTTCTTATGGGGGAAAATAAGGAGGATAGGCCATTAAGTAGATGCAGCTGAATTCTCGACTGATGACCATAATTGGGATCAGAATTTCCACTGCTAAGGAAGGAAAACGTTAAATGAGCGGCACTCAATTTTACGACTTTTTTGCCACGGTTGTAAAGAGAACCGCTGCAGTCATTAAGTGAATTGTTCTTGCTAAGCTAATCCAGTCAAAGTTACCACAGCCCTGAAAAAAGGGAGCTATGGCCGTTTTTCACCCTTGTGACCCTTGCAGCATTGCAGCATCAAATTTCAGATGCTTGACCGCTGCCAGGCCTTTAGGTGTCCCGGGTTATGTGATCACCTTTTGCAACTTTCTGAGAAGCAAAGTCAACGGGGAAGCCAGATTCACAACCGGTTACTACCTTGACCATCGCAACGACTCACTGTGGTGAGAAAGATCGTAAAATGGGATCGTAACACTTAGCTGTCCTGCTAGAGCCAGTTTTGGACTCAATGGGGGCCGTAAGGCGAGGGTTACCTGTACAAGGTTCACTATATTTGCATTCAGAAGAAAAAAGATGATAGAGGTTGGGGCTCCTATGTGGAAAAGCAGTTGAAGCCACCTCTTACCTTTAAATGTCCTGGGAACTCCCTCTTGTCTGCAAGCAATGTAGAGACAAGCGGACGCAATAGCATCGTTACTTCTCCCCTTCAGGCTCTTCTGCTCATACACTTGCTTAAATAAATTATTTGTTCGATCCTTCAGAGTAAGCAGAGAAAATTCAATTAACTCCAGGCCGTTTAATTAGCAATAATATTAGAAAGGCCCCCGTTCATTATATTATGCTAAATGACGCCGGGAAAATTTCAAGAGGACGAAGCATGACTTACAACTATATTGCGGGGCAGGTTGATTCTGTCGGCCATGCTAGCAATTTCCTTGAAGGCGTTCATCATTGCACGGTCAAAACTGCTCATGGTGCGACGATTTTGATACTTTGAGTTCCCAAATTCGTCAAAACTAGCCGCACCTGTCCCCTGCAGGAAAGAGGTTGAGGAACAAAACACATTTACTTCCACGTAAAATACAGGTCGTGTGCCTATCTACTGCAGGGTGAATTGGAAGACAACGCACCATCTAACTTAAAACACTTTTTTTTTACTACCCAATAAGGCGATTATCGGCAAAGCGCAAGTGAAACAGAAATTAATATGTTATCTCAACATGGACCATAGAACAGACTTAAAATCTGGAAAGCGCATATTATGTAAGGCTAAAGTCATTTGTAATGTTCCTTTCATTCATTTTCAAAAGCTATCCTTCTACAAGCACCTCCAATTTAGGAATCAGTTGCCCATCTAGTTTTTATAAAAGGTGAAATATTAATAAGCTCTAAGTAAAATCCACATTACATAGAACAAAAGGAACAGTTAAAATGGAATATAATCCCAGGGGCTTCAGACTAATGTACAACTAAGTCCTATATTAGCACTGTATCTAAAGCATGGACTGAATAAATCTCTGATATTAGAAAGGTAACTTCTATAAAAATCCGATCAAATGTCAAACAATTTTTTTTGGGGGGGGGGGCTTGGTGTTCTCCTATTAAGATGGCTTGATATTGATTTAGAACCGAAGAGAATATCGATGACTTAAGTATATTTAGGTGGTCATTGTTTTTTTACTTCATCATCAGTCATTATTATCTATGTACACTTCATATTAAAAGCACATCAAAAATGTAGAAATTTCAGAAGAAAGTCCCCTATTTTCTCTGTCTCCCTGCTGGTCTTCTGCCACAGGCAAGTATGAACAATTATCAGCCTTCTCTATTAAACTCCACAGATGGGAACTATAAGCTTTGCCACCGGGCAGGTCAGCTCATAAGAAAAAACCATTTTGTCTGACTGAAACCAGGAAGATTAGGAACCATGATATACATACATATGCTTCAATGTGCTATTTATCCATAATGTTGTTAGTTCTATCTTTTCTTGAAAAAATAAATAAGTGTGGGGAGAAAAAGAGCCACCCTTCTGCTGGTTACAAAAATTTAAAATTTCTTAAAACTGGACCGTGCACAATCCAGAAAATAAAAAGCAAAGAGTGAAAGTAGAGCTCTGGGTGGAGGAAATATTTGAAAGAGCAAACTGCCAGCCCAAGAATGTTCCCTCTCCTCCCTGCCTGATTCATACTGGCTGGGTCAACTGGAGTTGGAGTCCAAAAAACGACAGAGAGCACCAGATGGAGAAACTCAATGGCAGAGGAGAGCTATGTAAGCAGGACCTCTGAGAAAGCCACAGGCAGCCTCTGGAACAGAAGCAGGAGGAATCCCTTCCCTCATGACCCTTTTTTTCCCCCAGAGTCTTATAGCTCAGCTTATGGCTTCAATTTCAGTATCAACAAATGTTTGAGAATAAAATAGCATTTAACGTTCTCTTTCTTATCAACAAGACCATTATATTTGCCAAACTACTGTCCGCTGCAAACGAACTACCTAATAGGGTAACTGCCGATCATATATACTTCACAATCTTATAAAAGACGTCTATTTTTATAAAAATGTTCAATGTGTATGGGAGAGACAAAATCTCTAACAGAGTAAGACCTTTATCAGGGCAACCAAAATATCATACAGTGTGTTACTCTAGTTCTCGAGAGAGAAGGAAGGAAGGAAGGAAGGAAGGAAGGAAGGAAGGAAGGAAGGAAGGAAGGAAGGAAGGAAGGAAGGAA
>JANHGC010003788.1:67716-80107 GCA_027560395.1 Boaedon fuliginosus | reverse complement strand
ATAAAGGGTGATACCTTTCTGAAAATCTAGAGCTATTTACACCATCACCAAGGACCTGAGGAAGCTAGCCATGCAGAGGACGACAGATAAAGTGGAAGGGGTGTGTGAGTGGATTTCACCTGTCCACCTTCTACCCCCGAACTGAGCTGCAAGGGATGACAATGCACATTTTTGCAATCCTCCCCTGGAAAAACCTCCGAGCTCTTTCTGCAAAAAGTGCCTCTCCCTTCTTAACTGCAACTCTCCACCCCAGACGGGCTGTCAAATGTCAGACAGTTCCGCAGGTGCAAGGCATATGGATCGTGCCTCTCTAGGTCACACGCAGCAGCAGCCCCCGTTGACGCTGCCAGAGTTCAGCTCATGGCCCCTTGCAAGGCAAGGCAAACCGCGATGTCGAGAGGATGTCCCCGGGCTCCGTGACCTTGCGTGTTGTTTGCCTGGGGCTGACTGCCGCACACAGCCCACCTGGTCACCGAGCTCTGGGGACATCCCCCCATCCGTTGCAAGGTGCCTCCACTTCCCCCCAGCCAGCGAGAGCACCAACACGCCTGGGCTCCACATGTTGCACTGCCCACCGCTGATTCCTGCTTCCTGGAATCTCCCGAAAACATGATGGAGATGGGCAGTTAGGATCAGCAAGGGGCCACGCATTTATTTGGCCTTCAGGCCCAGGACCGGGACGTCAGCTTCACACTTGTTGCCCTCAGCTGATACCGCTCGAGGACCAGCCCTGAACAGCCGAGCGGCACCTAGTCAAGCTGGGCCCTTGAACGGAAAAAGACGGAGAAATACTTTGCAGATTTTGACAACTGCTCATGGCAAACATTCTCTAAAAACTCTCCTACCTGCCTTTGGACATTTTTTTAGATTATGTATTTTCTGTTTGTAGTTTTATCCCTCATCTGCATTCTATGAATTGATTGAGCAAACTTACAAACATTATTTTTAAACTTTGAAACTGATAGTCCTGTTTAGTCATATATTCATATATAACCAATTGCTAATAAAATCTTAGAAACAAAGATTTGCTTTCCATCATGTTATCACTAAAATTCTGATACAGTACTATATATGGCTATATCATGTCTTGTAATATAGGCATCATCAATTTTGAATCCTTGTCTCTTATATGTTGATATTCAGGATGAAGACGGTTGTGAAGATGGCATGCCTGAGGAGTTTTAAAAGATGCAGACCGCCTGATTGAAAATGATTCTTCTATTTTTTTATCCCTTTCAGTTAGTAAAGTAAGTGCAAATTAATATTTCCAACATATACATTGCACATTTATATTAGAAGTCTTTTTTATTGTTATTATTTAGCAGGTTCAGAAGTCATTAGAATTAGAATTAGACTTCCTCATTGGTCAAGTGTGATTAGACACACAAGAAATTTGTCTCCGACGCATAAGGTCTCAGTGTACATACAACAATAGTGATAGATCATTATCATAGTCATGTAAAAATGCATTCATCATAAAACATTAGATACAATTAGATACTTAGTGATATTCAAGGATACTAAATAAGTAATCAACATAAATCATACTAGGATGCTAAGTAAACAATATAAATTGTAAGATACAAGCAACAAAGATAGTCATAAGATAATAAGGAGATAGGGAATAGGGAAGATGACAATAATGATGGTAACACTGCCTTTCTAGATAGTTTGACAGTGTTGTGGGAATTAATTGTTTAGCAGAGTGATGGCATGAGGGAAAACTGTCCTTGTGTCTAGTTGTTCTTATGAGCAGTGCCATATAGTGTCATGTATTATAATCACAGGTATCTACACAACAAGATAGTTTTTATACCATGCAGGAATAACAAATTCAGTGAAAATCCTCAAATGTTCTCAAGGAAATAGACAACAGTCTCAAGAAACTGCTTCTTGCTGGTATGCAGATTTGAATCATGACAACTTCAGTTTTTTAGGAGATGTTTCCTTTAAAGAAGAGGGAAGGGCTGCTCAAAGTGGGAGGCCTGTCTTTTAGTTTAATGTGTAATTTAAAGCAAATAAGGGTGCATTGTCAACCCACTGTTATTTTAACTGCTCCTTGATTAGAGTATCAATAATATAAACAAATTATTTGTATAATCTGATTTAGCAGTTAATCATATCAATATTATGTACCATAAAAAAGTGAAATTAAAAAAGAGAAATCTGTGGGAATATGTATGCCAATTTTTTTAAAAAACTAAGAAAATTGGATAAATAGATTAGATTATAAATTTAATTTATGGTACTGTACAGTAAATTGGTATTAGTTTAATTGATAAAAAATAAAAGTATATAATTGCAATAAAAACATAAAAACTATAAAACAAACAGATACATGTATCTTTTTCATATGTGACTACTAACATTGGCTCTATAAACCACCGAGTAATTGAGGCATGGGTTTATCCTTCCAATGTTGAAGAATAAGTCATTTAGTTGTAAATAGGACAGTAAAAATCCATTTTCTTTGCCATGCAAAAGGAATGTAGTTGGAAAAAATATTAATATTTCAGAAAAAGCCAATTTTTTGTTTTTAATTGTTTTTAATTGTGATTGTTTGCCGCCTCGAGTTCCCCCTTGGGGTGAAGAGAGGCGGGGTATAAATCTAATAAATAAAATAAATAAAATAAATAAATTTAACATAGTGCTTCATCATGCTAAAAACCCAGAAACTATGAATTCTAGTCCTGCCTTAAGCACAACACCAGGAGGCATAGGCAAACCACTTCTTTAAAAATATTTCCAAGCAAATCCAAACTTGTCCAGGCAGTCTCCAAGAATCAGACACAATTGAATCGAAGGGAGGGGAGGGGAAATGCAGAATATTAAGTCTTGTACCACAATGGAGTTAATGCTTGCAATAACAAATAAGATTTATCCTTTAGGACAAAAAAAATTACAAATTCATAGAAATGTTTCATTTGTGACAACATTGCAATTAAATATAAATTGCATTCCTCTGTGTAGATTATAAAATAATATTTAAAGGCTTCTAATTTGTTTAAAATGTTAACGCTACATTTTTGTTTAGCGTAATAGAATTTTAATTTCTCTCCGGTTAATTCAGCTAAACATTCTCCTTTGTTTTTCTTTTCCAGTTGCTACTGCGTCATAAGCAAATCATGATTACATTAACTGAACTCAGATGCTTAGCAGATGCCCAGGCATCATTTCACATCTTGAAACCATGGTGGGATGTTTTCTGCTACTATCTTACCATGATAATGCTGCTTGTTGCTGTCCTTGCTGGGGCTCTTCAGCTCACTCAGAATAGATTGTTATGTTGTCTTCCTTGCAAGCTTGAATTTGACAATCATTGCACAGTGCCTTGGCATCTGATTGAAAACAACATCAATGAATCCTTCACCTCTGCAACACCAGAAAGTCATCCTCTTCGAATCCAGAATTACCTTCATAGGCAGCAGTATTCTTACATCGATGCAGTGTGTTACGAGAGAGAACTTCATTGGTTTGCCAAATTTTTCCCGTACTTAGTGCTTCTCCACACTTTCATTTTTGCAGCTTGCAGTAATTTCTGGCTTTACTACCCCAGCACAAGTTCCAGGCTAGAGCATTTTGTAGCCATACTTCACAAATGTTTCGATTCCCCTTGGACCACACGTGCCCTATCAGAAACAGTCGCTGAACAATCTGTGAGGACTGTGCCATGCTCCAAATCGAAAACATTTCTTCCCTCCCCAAGCAACATGGCAGAGCTGGAGAGCAAGAGGCAATCAATGTCCTACTCACAGACTGGGCTAGAAACAGCTGGAAGAGAGAGCACTTCAAATGTTCTTGACCGAAGAGAAGGGGAACAAGCGAAGTCAATATTTGAGAAAGTGAAACGATTCAGGGTACATGTTGAGCAGAAAGATGTCATTTATAGAGTGTATCTAAAACAGATTGTGATCAAGGTCATTGTGTTCATTTTAATAATGATTTATGTTCCATATTATTTAACCTTTATTAACCTAGAAATCAATTGTGTAGTTGATATTCAATCCTTTACCGGCTACAAGCGATACCAATGTGTTTATTCACTGGCCGAAATTTTTAAAGTGCTTGCTTCGTTTTATGTTGTCCTGGTGATTTTATATGGCCTGACATGCACTTACAGTTTGTTATGGATGCTGAGAAGTTCACTTAAACAATATTCTTTTGAGAAGCTGAGGGAGCAGAGTAATTACAGCGATATCCCCGATGTAAAAAATGACTTTGCCTTTATTCTTCACCTAGCAGACCAGTACGACCCTCTATATTCAAAGCGGTTCTCCATATTTCTCTCCGAGGTGAGTGAAAATAAGCTGAAGCAAATTAGTCTCAATAATGAATGGTCTTTAGAGAGGCTGAAGAGCAAACTGGTGCGAAACTCTCAAGACAAAATGGAACTTCATCTTTTTATGCTTAGTGGCCTTCCAGATGACGTCTTTGAACTCACAGAGATAGAAGTCCTAACACTGGAGCTCATTCCTGAGGTTAAACTTCCACCCTCTCTAAGCCAGCTATCCAGTCTTAAAGAACTAAACATTTACCATTCAACATTAACTGTAGAATATCCAGCACTGCACTTCCTCGAAGATAATTTAAAAATTCTGCGCCTAAAATCTGTTGACATGGGAAAGATTCCACGCTGGGTATTCTATCTAAAAAACTTACAGGAACTGTATTTGACTGGATGCTATGTGCCAGAACCCCAGAATGGCTTCTACGGTGAGGGGTTTCAAGATCTTGTAAATCTGAAAGCGATTCATTTAAAGAACAGCCTCTCCCGCATACCTCAGGTGGTTACAGACCAATTGCCTTCACTGCAGAAATTATCTATTGACAATGAGGGGAAAAAACTGTTAGTGTTGACCAACTTGAAGAAACTGTTGAACCTGAGAATCTTGGAACTGACCAGTTGTGATTTGGAGCGCATCCCTCATTCTATATTCAGCCTAAACTATTTGCGTGAAATAGATTTGAAAGAAAATAATCTACGAACGGTAGAAGAAATTATTAGCTTTCAGCACCTTGAAAATCTTTCTTGCCTAAAGTTGTGGCACAACAAAATATCTTACATCCCTGTGCAGATCGGTACCTTAGCAAACTTGGAACAGCTCTATTTAAATCACAACAACATTAAAAAAATCCCACCACAACTCTTCCTTTGCAAAAAGCTACATCATCTGGATCTGAGTTACAATAAGCTAACCTCTATTCCTGATGAAATCCAATATTTAACAAATTTGCAGTACTTTGCTGTGACAAAGAATCATGTAAGTAGAAGCTAATACTGCCTTTAAGTGAATTTTGTAGTATTTTTTTTCAGATCCTCCTTATTGTTTCCTCTCACATATACTGTACCCATCTTTGACTGAACTCTGATTTATGTTAATGGCAAGCAAAATGCAGCTGACCCGGTTCATCTTCATTCAGTTGTATTGACATTCTTTCATTTTATATATTTATTTAAGGAGCATAGGGGACACAATAAGATCCCCTGTAAACAAGAAGTCTGGCGATTCAGACATTGCTAAAACATAGTTCCCAGCATCCTTCATAGTTGGGCCATGTTGGATAGAACTACCAATAGTTGAGATTCAGCAATATATGGAAGACCATACATCAACTTGCCTTGATGTAAATAGGATTGTATGAAGGAGTGTCTTATGGTCACATCCTTCATAGTTGGTGAGATTTAAAAGTGTGCTTATAAATGTAGAGGAATGGCCTTAACAGAAATATGCAAGAACTGTTACTTAGGCAAAGACGGCTGAAACATTCTTCACACAATATTGTGTAAAGCACAATAATATTTGGAAGTGGCTCAGGCAAACATCCCTCTGATTCGCTGGAGTATAAGAAGGAGGGACAGCCCAATCTGATTTGCAACATTCTCTTACTATAACCTAGCTTAATAAAGTATAGTTCTAATCTTTATGTAGAGTTCATTGTCTGGTCTGCCTAATAACCAGTTTGGTGTAGCGGTTAAGGCTCCAGGCTAAATACCAAGAGACCATGAGGTCTAGTGTCACCTTGTGCGTGAAACCAGCTGGGTCACCTTGGCCAGTCCCTTTCTCTCAGTCCTATGAAGAAGAAGGCAATAACCAAAGCATTCCCAAGGAAACTGTAGGAACTTGTCTAGGCAGTTACCAGGAGTCAAGATTGACCTGAAGGCAACAAACAGAAGCTCCAATATGGCTTTACCCAGGTCACCTTCCGGGTTGACACAGAAACTACCTAGTACACAGGTGCCAAACTCGCGGCGTCACATTGCCATCATGTGATGTATCGTGAGGTCTTTCCCTGGAGCTGGGGTGGGCGTGGCCTGCACATGACGCATCCAGCCTGCGTGTCACCAGTTTGACAGTAGGACTGACAGTTGAAGAACTAATGGTGCTTCCTGTGTACTTGAAAGGATGCTGTTCTAGAACACTTGTGTCTTTTTATATCACTTGAAGGTTTCATGGTCTGAACTGCTGGTCCAAAGTCTACAGTTATAGACAAACTCTATTAGTGGTGGTGCATCGCAAATTATACAAAATTCTGTGCCTGTTTTGAAAATACAAAGAATAGCATTTCCAAATCTTACTAGTATTCATTGGAAGAAGTGAGTTATAGGTGCAGAAAAGAAATATTTTTTTCCTTACAAGAAATTCTCTTTCATTAAAAGGCTTTTTTTAGCGTTTCAATTTAATCTCAAATCTTAATAGCCGGTATCCACGGATTTTCTTTTTTCCCCTCTCTCCTGCCTTTGTAGAAGCCATTTTGTAAAATCAAATTACCTCCTTCTGCCTTCAGTTAATATTCCCTCAGGAAGGCCATATGAGTAAGTAATACTTGCCCATATTTTAAGAGATTTGTAGCAGACTACTGAATGGTTTAGTTCATTGCAGGTCTTTGTTTGGAAATAGGCTTTAAAGAGTGAATTAACAGGATCCAATCTGTTGGATCTTGAAACATTATCCCGGGATGCTAGTGAATTAACAATTACATGAAATGCTGACTATTTAATGAGCCTTGGTGGCGCAATGGTTAGAATGCAGCACAGCAGGCTACTTCTACTGCCTGCCGGCTGCCTGCATTTTGGTGCTTCAAATCTCACCACGCTCAAGGTTGATTCAGCCTTCAATCCTTCCGAGATGGGTAAAATGAGGAGCCAGATTGTTGGGGGCAATATGCTGACTACTTAGAGTGGGCTGTAAAGCACTGTGAAGTGGTATATAAGTCATAAGTGCTAGTGCTATTGTGGAATTTATTTAAAAATACACATTTGATTAAGATGACTTATACATAACTTTTGAAAGAGGAAGGGAAGTGTGAGTACTGTTATAATTTGAGGGCATTCCTTATACTAAGTTTGCACAGTGTTACATTAAGGACTGATTTACAAATTGAAAAAACTTTTTATCCCTTGTTCTTTTAGATTGAAGCACTTCCTGACGAATTATTCCAGTGCAAAAAGGTACAGCACCTTCTTCTGGGACATAACAGCCTAATGTACTTGTCCCCTCGAGTTGGTGAGCTTTCCAACCTGGTTCATCTGGAGCTCAAAGGAAACTATCTGGAGTTCCTCCCTGCTGAGCTAGAGGAATGTAGTTCTCTGAAACGGAGTTGTCTAATTGTAGAAGAATGCTTGTTGAAAACACTTCCCCTTCGAGTAACAGAGCATATACAGATAGGCTTGGACAAAGTTTGAGATTCAGAAAAGTTGTGTGCAGGTGGACAAAATCATGGTTCAAAGAAACATATAGACGAAAGAAGAGAAAAATACAAGTTTGCCCACTGACTTCAGTTTCCTGATAATAAATCAACATTAAAATCCTAAGTAGAAATGTAGACCTGGCAAGTAACTACATGCATTTCATTCAAACCTGAAATTAATGTGCAGAAAATTAAGTGGTTGGTCAGTACTTAAGTGGCCGGGACTGAATAACATTTTCAGCTCTAAAAAAAGTTTTTTTTGTTCTTTTCCTTAAATGGCAGTTCTTAAATAGTTGTAAGGACCAACTAATACATTTTTTTTTTCATATCTTTTACAGTTGGCACATATATAGAGGGAAGGAGAGACTATTCGTGAAAGTTTCCCTGTGTAAAATCTGTTTCAGAACTAAATGTTCACTTTTATTTTTGAAATATAGGAGTGCTTCCCCACATAGGCATAATAAAATTTCATTGGGATGCTATGATCTATGTCCAGCTTATGGTACCAAAGTTCATGCAATCCAGACTCTCAATAATTTTTGCTGCTTTAACACTGGAGTTAATTATGTATACCTAAAGGAAAACAACCGGACCTGATATAAAGGTAAAATCAAATCTTGGAGAACTATGCAAGTGGTAAAATTCAACATGTCACTTTTTTTTTACTTTACTAATATATTGCTTGCTTTCATTAAAAGAAAAAAGGCTAGTGCTTTAATTCTGAGCAACAGTAGATATATAATATGCAATATAGAGGGTCTCCTTTCTTTTAAAAACCTGGCTATGTTTTCTTTCTCCCCAATTTTCTGGCCCACCATCCTAAAGATTTTAAAGATGTCCCTCAAGTTACAAGTAATTGTAGAAATAGCATTTTAAGCACTTAAGAATATAGAGTGTATGAAAAGCAAAATATTTAATGAAAAGCACATGAATGCACAAAACCTATATATTTCTCTCTTGTTCACAAATGTCCTTTGAAAAACTAACATAAAGAGGAACTTTCCTATAACCTCATTCTTTATTTTCACTAAAACAGGAGGAAGATTATTTACCCCTGTAAAGCTGCGTCCTAACTAATATTTTCTAACGGAGTTCTACTTTAAAGAACTAGGAGAATTTCTGTGATAGCATACTGAGTAGCAAAGGAGGACAGGAGGAAAAATGATGAAAACTGATCCCTTTAACACAGTGTTTTCCCTACTTGACAAATTGAAGGTGAGTGGACTTCAACTCCCAGAATTCTCAGCAATGGCTCTGCTGGCTATGCAACTCTTGAGAGTTGAAGTCCATATACCTGGAAATTGAAATGGTTGGGAAACACAGGTTTAACAGAAACCTCTGTTAGACTGAAGTTTTTTTTTCTGTGAATGGAAAAGCAATTCCTGTCCACAGCAGGAAACTCGGGATTCAGTTTGTGGTTATTTTGAATGCATTTCAGTCTTGATTGGGCACATCATCTTTATTGTGGCTGTGGTGCTGTGTGTGTGGACTTGGGAGGGAGGGATTTTGGCTTCTGTGGTAAAAAATACAGTAACTTGATAGTATGTTTTCAGAGAAAATGAATCTTTTACTTATTTATGATATAGTTTTATAATGCACTATCTTCATCATGTACCCAATTTTCTGGTTGAATTGAATGAGATACTGGAAATGTTGGGGTTTTTTTATACATTTTTGATTGCTTCTTTAAATGCAGCACACTTGTTTTAATGATGCCATAAATTTGAGTTGTTTATGAAGTGAAAATTTCTCAACGTTCGTGTTATGTCCATCCGAAGAATTATATTCCAAAGAACTTTCAGAGTAACTCAGGGAACACACAGGTGTGTTGTCGTTTCATGGGTTTGATGCAACTCACCTTTCTCCAGCTTTTTTAGTTAAAGATACAATTTATCATACAGGTACCTTTTTCCCAGTAATTTTATTAAGGACAATAAAAGATGATACAAAGTTTATTTATTCGATTTTTATTTATTCGATTTTTATCCCGCCTCTCTTCCCCCAATGGGGGAAGTTTAAAAAGTAAAGAAAGAAAAAAGTGCAAGGAAATGAAAAAGCAAGAAGCACCCCCCTTTTTAACAAAGCAACTTTCTAACCTCATTACAAATATATAAACAGTTTCATAAACATCTCTCCTCTTAAATTAACAGATATAAAACTCTTCAGCCCATCGACCAACTTAGTAATAGGCAAATCAAATAAGTAACGTCTTTTTAACCAATTTATCGGTAAAAAGTCCAAAAAACTATAAACTATTAAAATTAATTGACATATATAAATAACACTCAATGTTTCACATCTCAACCATTAGTTGTAAGGAAAACCCTACATAAAAACATAAAAAGGTCAAATTCCAACACAATATACATTTCTCCCATTCAAAATGCCAGGAATTCCAGACAAAACTACCCCAAATAGCAACATTATTATAGGCTTATATAGATGCTAACTGGACCACTTTGGAACAAATCATATCAATCTTTCAGAAATTAGACCTTCTGGTACCTTCCACCAGCCACAAGATAGAATAATTCACCTCACATTTCTTGTCCCAGGGAGCATAGGCCACAAGCACTTTCAGTGCCACATGACCCCTCCATTCAATACCTTCCTGAGGCTAATAGTCTCATCCTCAGACTATTTGAAGCCAGAAAGTAGAACTGATTCTGGTAGCTCTCATTTGGGCTAACGGATCCTGGCCATCAGTTCTAGCCACCGTGTCAACTTGCCATCCATTAAACTAAGTTGTTTGCAGAGATAGCCAGCTATGGAAATCGAATGAATGAATAAATGAATGAACAACAAACAAGTTGCCTGGCATCATCTGAGTGGCTAAGCCATGGGTGTCAAACTCCTTGTGTCACATTGCCGTCACGTGATGTTTCGTGATGTTTTCCCCATTCACAGAGCTGGGATGGGCATGGCCTGCACATGACACATCCAAGCTATAGGGCACCAGTTTGACACCCCTGGACTAAGCCAAGGGGGATTCAGTCATCTTCATTCAGCTGGTTATAATTAGATGATTGCAGGTTGTAGTAATATATGAGAATCACCTTGAGAAGCAGAGCGAAGGGAATGATCTACTGCCCTAGGGAATAATCAGAGAGGATACAGCCCACTCCTGTATAACAGGCAGAAAAAGGGGTTCAGAAGGTACCTTCCCCAGTTTTCAGGCTCTAGATGATGGTGGGAGATTTGTACCTTCAGACTTGCAAGATTCTGTTAATATAGCCTTACAATAAAATGGAAGTACCTCATCTAGCCTGTTTCGCATCTGGCACACCTGGGAGGGCTGACATTTTGAGTGGAACTATCTTTCTGACCATGATAAAATAATAAAATTATCCAAATTGATCAAGAAATTATTGAGGTGGGCTGTTATTAAAACTATCAGCTATCCATAGCTTTCAGGAGACTTCTACTAGAGCTAATACTTAGAAACCTTCAGCCATTCTCCATCTTCCCGAAACACCTTGATTAGGTCGGCATATACAGAAGGTATTAATGATGTATCCACATTTCCAGCGATTTCTGGTGCTTGTGGACAATAAGGTGGGAGAGGGCCGACACTAAGGCGCATTTTCCTGTACCCCCCTTCCCACCATATCTGTGGCTGCCACTTGTCCAGCCAAGTTAAACCAAGGACCAGTGGAGTAACCATATTGGGGACAATGACAAATCAAAGTTCCTCCTGGTGTTGTCCCATAGTTAATATTAAGAGTTTGGTACACTGAGATGTAGGACTGCCTCCTAATAACGACCCATCCATTTGTTGAAACTGGATAGGAATGTTTAACTCAGTCCATCTAGTGTGTAAAGCGTCGGCGATGTCCTGACGGATCAAACAATGGCTGCAGCCAGAGTCTATCAATGCCTTATATGGGATGCCTAACGAGGTATCCCTACGCCGTGAAGTCACATCTAGGAGGAATGGTAAAATGGGAGCACTTACCATCGGGTCACAGTTGGCGGAATCCTCCTCACTTGTGTCACCATACGGACCTGGCATGATTGCATTAGGACGTGCCCCATCACCGGCCTCTATAGAACTCATACAAGAGGCGACTGTTGTTATGTCGAGGCACTCTTCAGTCAGGAGACTTCGGGCAGTTGCTAGGCCAGGGACACTACATGCCACAGCCTGGGGTGTCCCCCACTTACCAGTGGAACAGCCTAGGGTTTTCTTCAGTTGACTCTGTTTGAAACCCGGTTCTGTGCTGCTCCTCTCCCCCATCTGGGGGCATGGTGCCAAACAATCAGCAGCCCAATGTCCAAGTCATCTATAGCAACGCAAGGCTGGCCAAGCTGTAGCCACTCCAGGACCCCTGCTAGGCTGCTCGGCCCTCTCCGACCGATGTCTTACTGAGTCTGACATCTCAACTGGCTTCCTTACTGCCGATCCATCTCCCTTGTACTTCATCCTTTGATACCCAGCATCTATTTCAACAGCCGCTTTATACCAGTCTCCTAATCGTGTAGACATCCTCCGGCACAGCATGCCTGAGAGATATCCCTATTCAGCCCAGTCTGGAAATGATGTACTAGCAATTGTTCTGGGAATGTCCGTAACTTCCCTGCTAATGCTCTAAATTTCAAGGTGCTAGTAACAACTTTTAAAGCCCTTCATGGCTTAGTAGCGGAATACCTTCGAGACCGCCTTCTGCCACCACATGCCTCCCATCGCCCCGTGAGATCCCAC
>JANHGC010003788.1:39388-53802 GCA_027560395.1 Boaedon fuliginosus | reverse complement strand
CTCCACAGCCACTCAGTCTTGTTGGGGTTGAGTCTGAGCTTGTTGGTCCCCATCCAGATCCTCACAGCCTCCAGGCATTGGGATATTACCTCGATGGCATCACTATTATAAAAATTATAGAAATCTGTTTGCAGGGATCAAACTATTTGCTAAGCTACACTTTTTTTTAACCTGCTATTCTTTATATTTTTAAAAATATGCCTATCATTTCATCACGTCATCCTTTTCTCACTGCAACCAACATTCATTTCACACTTAAAGAATCTTCACCTGCATTTCCACTAGGATCATCATAAATTGAATGCTTTCAGTTTGAACTTATTATAAATAGCAAACTCATTTTGAACTATAGAGAAACAGTGGAATAATGTGACTTAGTGCTTTCTAGTATTGAGATGCCAGATCTATATTGTCATTAGAATGTCATTAGAATAATCATGTCCATTCTCTCCTTGAGCAATAAGGGCAAAACTTTAAAACCAATATTATTTTTTTAAGTCCTCAGATTATTTGATTTTAAATAAAAGTTTGTATTCAATTAACAACCTTGATTATATTGAACAGAAGAAATGAGGAAAAGATGTCTCTGACATAGTATTTTCTCATCTAGAGGAAATATTTACCAAGAGAAGCATGTTATTTTCATGACTTGGTAGATTTAGAGTAATTAATTCATCATTTATCAGCTAGTTTACCCCAAATCTAAGACCAATTACCCTTTGGACAGATGCATATTTGTATGGCATCCTTAAGCTATTCCTGCCTCATGCTCATACCAGCTCAATTCTAAGTTTTAAGAAACATAGCAGTTTTAAAAAAATCTTGTCCAGATTGAGATCCTGTGGCAACAGCTGGCAAAATATTCAAACCAGACTACAAGCTACCATGACCTCCTGCTGGGCAATTCCTCTGCTGAGAGATATGCAGAGGTGGGATTCAGCCAGTTCACACCAGTTCTGTCCAGTTCAGAGAACCAGCTAATTCCACTGCTGGCTGGTCCTGCCCTACCCACCCCGCCCCAACCCTCTCAGGAGTCCCCCCACCCTGTTTTGGCTTCTAGGGTGGTACAAGAGGCCTTCCAGCCCAAAACCCCAGTAAAAGAGAAATGGAAATGGAAATCCCTAACTGTAGATCAGCATTTTTTAATCTTGGCAAGTTTAAGATGGGTGAACTTCATGCTGCCTGGGGAATTCTGAGAATTGAAGTCCATGCACCTTAAAGTTGCCAAAGTTGAGAAGGAAGGGTCTACACTAGAGCTTAGGATTTTCCATTCCTGTTTTATTTAGAGTTTGGTGCAATTAAATAAATCAGCTGTGGTTTCCTTAACAAATAGTGATTAAAGCAATATGAACCATTACTGGACTTTTTGTGAGAAACTGAAATTAAAAGTTGATCTGGGCTTTAATGATTAGATATGGGATTATGGAAATAATGTAGACAAATGCTAACCTTAGAGTAAGAGTTTGATATATTTTTTTACTTATATCTGTATTTCAGATATATACTCAGCCATTATAATTCTACATTCCTTATTTACAGAAATCATATCAAAATTTAGAATAAAATCCACTGGGAACCATCTCGTATAAGACAGGCTCTGAGTTCCTCTAACCAAAAAGTATTTATTGATAGAATAGAATATTTGTAGCTCACGGTTGAATTGTGGGGTTCTTGGTGCTCTCTGAGCTCGATGGCTTTCTTGCAGATGTTTCATTACCAAACTAGGTAATATCATCAGTACTAGAAGGAAGTGGAGTTTGCTCTTATTTTCATATACTAGTGGCTTACCCTGTCAGTGTTGATCAGTTGCTTCACAAACTGTGTTTCAATCGGTGCCTGGTCTCTACAGCCTCAGACAGAGAAGGGCTATTCTGCACCCCTCCCTCAAATGTTCTTTAAAATATAGAATTTCCCAGCATTCCTTTAGGAACCTCCAACATGCAAACTGTGGTTACTCATCCTAAAATGAATCCTCTTTACCTTGAGCTTCAAAATTTGCTGTTTGCTGGGAAGATGTATAGCTAAAAATCAGTCTACATTTAGTGTACATTTGACTTTGGGTTCCAACTTTAGGTGATATTTATGGCTGCTTATTTTGTTTCTACTACTAGTAAAGAAATGAGTGAGAAATCATCATTTTTATAATTATTCCTGAAGAACAGGCACTAAGCACCAGATCCATAGAGGCAGGGATTTACCACACTAGATAGAACCCAAGGGGTAGATCAGTGTCTCTCAGCTGAAAGATGTATGGACTTTAACTCCCAGAATTCTCCAACCAGCCATCAAGGAGTTTCCACAGAAGATTGTGGAGAATAATAGAGTTAAGAATCTGTGGGAGTTCCGGATCCAGAAGGACAGGTAGACATTAGATAATCAACCAGACACTGTAGTAGACAAATTAATAGACAAAGACCAGAAGAGCTCAGAGACCAGGCAAGCAGGGCAAGGCAAGGGGCCCCTCGACGTGAGTGATGTGGAGTTGGCCACACCTACCCAGTCACATGACCACCAAGCCATTCCCACCAAGCCACGCCCACAGAACCGGTAGTACAAAAATTTGAATCCCACCACTGAAGTCTCCCCAGTTGGCCTGGCACTTGATTCTGAAATGAGGCACTTCAGGCAGATCAGTGGAGTGAAAACAGAATTTTGAATTTGTAAAAGTTAGGTAAGGAGTAGAAGAGGTTGATGGTAGAAGCCTAGTCAGACAGATTGAAATACAGATGTTCTGCTCACTGATTTGATTAGCTTGTCATGGAAAGAACATCCAGGCTTGAAGCAGGGTCTGATGAATTAAGAGGCTGTGAGCAATCAATAATTCCCCTAGCACAGGGCTGTCAAACTAGTGGCCCATGGGCCAAATACATCATGCACTGGCCACGCCCATGCCCAGGTTAGCAAAGGGGGTGGGAGTCACAATATATCACATGATAACGCCATGATGACGCAAGTTTGATACTCCTGCCCTAGATCATGTGATCAGTAAGAAACTTGGGAAACATTAATACTTCCATAGTTCTTCAAATTCCATCACCACTTCTAGACGATCGTCTCCTACCCTGGCATCTGTCCTTATGCATAGTGCGCACAGAATCCCCCAGTGTCGCCACTGCTAAGATTTGGGGAATTGAAATTCACACATCTGGAAGATGCCAAGTTTTAGAAAATGTTGTCTAGATTGAGTGACTCTCTTTCCGTATGTATGAATATTCGTATATTAGGGTTGCACTGAATAACACAGTAACACATAGTTTTCATATTAAAAAAGTAACCATTTCACACATTCCTCTTTTTGTTCTTTTTCAGAACAATGATTCCTATCACTGAATTCCGCCAGTTCTCTGAACAGCAGCCAGCCTTCCGTGTTTTGAAGCCGTGGTGGGATGTATTTACAGACTATCTTTCTGTGGCCATGTTGATGGTTGGTGTGTTTGGTTGCACATTACAGGTAAATAAACAGGACTCCAAGTTAAAAATGAATACCACAGAAGCAGGACTGTGATGTGTCTCAGATTCTAAATGCTAAAGATTATGGATACTATAATTATTTGTGCATCTGCTCAAGTAACATAACAGACCAATTTGCGGTAGTGTTACTCAGCTTTTGGAGTAGTGGGCTCCAGAATCACATGCGGTCATTTAAGTAATATGATATAGGAGAAAAGCAAGCAGAGCTGGTGGGTGGCGTTAAACATTTCATCAGTTTAGATCTTTAATTCTTAACTAGGATTAAGTTAGTGCTGACTATTAATTGATTAGATTTTTGTGCATAGGTTTGTGTAAATCTATGCTGCAACTTTACAAATGGTCCTGATTCTTTGCTTTGACAAATACATATCTTTTTATTTAGCTATCATATTAATATAAGGTCTAGTTGTCCTACTCTACACTTGACAGCTGATAGTTCCAGGTTAACATCTGTTTTAAATTATAGGTCTATATAAACTTGATCCTATCCAAATCAGGCACAAAGAACCAGGACCAATGTGTAGATTGCAGCATAAACAATTTATTGAAGTGTATACGCAAGAATCTAGTCAACTAACAGTCTGCACTAACTGGCCAATGGAATTTATAGGAGATGGAGTTGGTTCATTTGTGTAATGCAAGGACTCTAAACTGATGTCCTGTTTAACTCTGCCCCCCAGCTCTGCTTGTTCTTCTCCTACATATAACGAATCTTTGGCACAGTTATGTGTGTGTCCAAATGGAGTGTTCTCATAACCTGTGCCTATACATTTGTAGTACACTGGAAAAGATTCTCAAATCTATGGTTTGACGTCACAGAGTTGTTTGCAGCTTCAGGGTTTGTATGCAACCCCAGCAACTCTCTAAAAATTGCTACATGATTAAATCCAGCGTGACAAAAAAGGTACTTAATGAATACATACTGTAGGTAGTAAATATTTACTTTCATTTTGATTTAATTTCATTAAATACAATTTTGTTTGGCCCTGATAGCTAAATGTTTAGATCAAAACTAATAAGATTCATGCTCTTGGTATGTGCTAATTTGGGAAGGGGATGGGGAACATAACCTTTTCTTTTAAATTTATTTTTAAAGAATGAGAAAAAAATAATTTGTAGGAAAGAAGGGAAAAGATTGTATTAAAGATTTACAAAACAAACAATTATGTAGGAGTTTACAAAGAAAAAACACATTCCACTGTTATTCTTATAGGTCACTTTTGATTGGAACAGATAAGAAATTAATTGCACAAGAGTTTAGCATTTTAATTTCTCTAACGTTTCAGCCAAAAATCTCTTCATCCTATATCTCATCTTTTATCTATTAGCTAATAGCCTCATTACTCAACGAGCAAAAATCCATTCAGTTAGTAATACACACACACACACACACACACACACACACACACACACACACACAAATCTTAAATAAGTAAACCAACTTGTTTTCCTTTCTTTCCTAAAGGAGCTCCTTTCCTTTAATTAACCCAGTAATTTATAATTTTCTCTAAAAATGCAACAACAAAAGTCCCTTCCCGTATCATATCTCATTTCTATAAACAAATCTTTAAAGCCTTGTCATTCAGACTTAAGAAATATTCCATTAAAAGCTACCAGAAATAACAACATATTGAAAATCTTGATCTTTAATCCCTTCAAATACTATCTCACAAATCAATGTATCATTTTTTCTGTATTTCCTCTCAGAAACTCCTTTGCAAGCTTAACAGTTCTTCAATTTTAACTCTATAGCCTATCACTGTCTCTAAAAATACAACAAAAAATCTTACACACATATACAATATATATATATTTTAAAAAATCCTTGATTGAAAAAGTCAACTTTATGATCCTCCTTTAAAAAATCTTAATCTTTATTCCTTTTAAGTAGCTGATTTAAGTAGCTGATCATTCGCTCTTCATCTTTTCTCACAAACTCCTTTATAAATATAACATGTCTTTTGTAGGTCCACAATAAAAAATTGTCCAAGTCACTTTTCTGAGTTGCAGTCCATACATCCAAATCACTCTTCTGGTCTATGATTTGGGTGTCCTTTTTAACTATTAAAGCATCAGCCAGTTTCATTCAGTACAGTAAGTCCTGTTTAACATCTTGGTCAATATCTTTCTTGTAGCCTGTCATTTTTAAATTAATATCCAAAGATTCTCCGTTGTATTCTGTCTCCTGTTTTAAACTCGTTTTTATAGTAGCAGACAATCTTAAAAGTTCAGAGTGCATTGTTGCCAAATATCCTTCCAG
The DNA here is from genome assembly GCA_027560395.1 of Boaedon fuliginosus. Taxonomy (NCBI): domain Eukaryota; kingdom Metazoa; phylum Chordata; class Lepidosauria; order Squamata; family Lamprophiidae; genus Boaedon; species Boaedon fuliginosus. Next base: position 48,071 of record JANHGC010003788.1, on the reverse strand, counting down.
ATTTAAAATACTTTTCTCCATTTTATATTGTTCGGTACTTTTGAGTGTATATATATCTGAGCATGCAAGGCAAAGAATATAGTCTTCCAAAGGTAACATTCTGCAAAGACAAAGTCATCTAGATCAGGGGGTCCTTAACCCCCAGTCAAGGGACCAGTATCAGTCTGCGGCATGCCAGGAACCAGTCTGCACAAACAAACAAAGCCCCATCCGTGGGATACAGGCAGCATACAAAATCATGCCTTCTTCAGTCCACGGAAAAACCTCCATTCACAGTACCGGACCCTGGTGCCCCGAAGTTTGGAGGCCACTGATCTAGATAATAAATTTACCCTTTTTTGCACTGATTGTTGCTGTGGATTTTGCCTTATATTGAAAGGTAGTTCTCCATATATTGCAGAGTGTTTCCTCTTTCTATCTTACTGGAATTCAGTTCGTTGGATTAAAAACAAAATTGAAAAATCTGGAACATAACAATGTTTTATTTTGTATGATACAAATAGCATTCAAATGCTATATATGGCATTAAGTTGTTCTTATTCTCTCTTTCCTTCCACACATACTGTATTCTGTCTTTCTTGAATTGGCAGTCAGTAGCAGTTATATGCAAGATTGAAATTCTTGACTCTAAAGGCCTGGGTTCTTGGCCAGAGGCCTAGTGCTAACTAAACTTCCTACTTCTGGCTTTTCCTAGTCAGTATATGTATTAACAGGATCATGAGAGTCCATGTAAATTGTTTCCGAGATGCGAACAAAATTATTTGTGGGAGCGGGAGATAATGGAAACCGCAAGCATATAGAGAATAGGTGGAATTTGAGAATCTGGTTTGGCATAATATTGCAGCCAGAGTAGAAATATTATTAAATAAAAATTATGGATGCCAATGTCTTGGTGCCAATGACCTGTATCTCAATTAGAGATCCAGATGTCTTCTTCTGTCCTTGTGGAATTTGCAGCTGGACTGGAAGGAGATGCTAAGAGAAGGGCAAGCTTGGAGTCCTTGCACTGCAGAAAACAGCACAAAATCCCTGAAGCCTCATCTGACCGTTCTCAAAGGAATGCAATTAGTCTGACAAGATTCTTGTAACATAGGGGACTGAGAGTAAAGTTTCTGTTTGAGACTGTTCACGAATGGCCCTGGTTGCTTCTGCCTGACAGCGCTCTGTCACGCTCCTTTGCCTGAAGATGCACTGTTTTGCCTTCTGCAATCTTTCAACATGACTATCAAGGCAAGATACAAATTGCAGGTACAGTATTAACAGATATCAGGGAAAATACATCATCAATAGCATTGCACCATATCACATAGTGTAATATGATACTTGATGATACTTCTGATCAAGGCTTAATGTGGTTTGCTTTGTTTGAATCCACCCATTATGACTTGTCAATCTCTTGAAGTAAAAAAGCTAGAACAGGGGTCTCCAAACCCAGGCCATGGCTCAGAACCAGGCCAGAGCCCATTAGGAACTGGGCCATGCAAGCAGTGGGCATGTGTGCGTTTGAAGCTGTATTAGTGCAAGTGTCACACATGTGCATTACCATCCCCTCTCCTTCCCCACTGTCCACGGAGCTAGAAAGTTGAGGATCACTGAGCTACAGTGTGCTAATAAGTAAAACTCAGGAAAATAGCAAATAAGAAAGGAAATTTTTGAATTTATACTGCTGCTCATTTCCTCTTCTGCAAACAGAGCTGCTTTGCTGGCACAAGTCTATGATTATTCAAATCAAATCAGAAATTCAGACCAATGCGTCATTTGCAGTATCCTTATTACTAATCACGGGACTAATTGTTAAATATAAAGGATTATTTTCTGCAGAATATTGCGATCCACAACAAAGGCAACACTTGTATGTACTCAAACATTCTGTAATTGGGCACTGTAGTTCTAAACTAAAACTTCCCCCACCCTAATATTTTCCCCTTAAAATATGACGTCCATCTTATATTGAGAATATAATATTAGAAGCAGATGGATTTTTCATCTTTCTTTTTGAGGTGAGAAGTCAACTTAAATTCACAATCATCCTTCTTTTGATAAATGTAGTAGTGTTTTGGGTTGCAGAGGTAGAACTGGCCTAAAAACAAAACTTTTGTTAAAACTCTTGTTAAAAGAGTACAAAGAGATCCACAAAGAAAGGACTTAAAAAAATCAAATAGACTTAAAGAAACAGAAATTGAACTTGTTAGAAAAGGAGGAACTGGCGCAAAAAATTAAAGGAACCAAACAAAACCTCTTTGAAAACGCAAATAAACCAGGAAGATGGTTGGCATACAACTTGTATGTTTCCTATAGGTTGATGGAGAATATTGCTCCTTGTCCTTTCCGCCTGCAAGATTACCTCGTTTGTCCCATCTATTATGAGGCTTGGGAGGCCATAGAGCAAAGTGTAATTACAACTGTTCTGGCAGTCCATTCCTCTTGTTGAAGTTAAGGAGGCCTGGCCCTTAAGCTGCTCTCCTTCAAATAAATGCAGGGTTTAATGAATGTACAAATACATGCCCCCGGTGGCGGTTGCAGAGATGCCCGTAACAACAATCTGGAATGCTCATCTGGCCATTTTTGATGGTAAAGAGAAGGCCCTGTGATTCGCTTCCTTGTTGCTAAGCAACTACAGGACATAGTTTGCATGCCGTTTTTTTTTCTCCCAGGCTGCCGGAATGCCCAGATGGGAAGTGATACAGCTACAGAAGAAAAAAGGAGCAAAACTGCTGTTCGTTGTAAAGATTTAATCATCTGTGTCCAATTTTTCTGTTGGAAGTAAACATGGGTGCCTTTTGAAATGCTAGATTTTATAAAGGGAGCTTTGAGCGGCTCATGCCACCCAAATACAGAGGCTCATGGTTTGGAATTTTTATTCTGCATGAATATAGTGGATTATAAAATACTTGAAAAGCCCTGGTCTATGCTATTAGTCAGCCCTCCCAAACTGATTCTAGTTTTAGGAAATACAATTGGAAATATGTTCCAAAACATTATTCATGGCAGAAAAACTCGGTTTAGAGAAAAGTATTAACTTTTTGCCTATGGCTTGAAACCATCCAGGCTTCCAGTGTGAAACCTCAGGCTGTGATTATCTGCCAAATTTCCTAAAAGGTGCATCTATATTTCTACATGTTTCAATATTTAAACCGCCATATTTGTATTTATTTATTTTTATTTATTTTTATTCAATTTATACCCCGCCTCATTTTCCCGGTCGAGGGGAACTCGAGGCAGCTAACAACAATTGTATGTCTCCTTTCTTACAGTCTGTGGTGAAATGGGGACTTGCAGACTTCAGATAGCAATATAACTTGCAAGAGGGGGAAAACATCTATTACCTGACATGAATGGAACAGGCTAACAAATATATACAAAATCTATAATACTGTGATTTTCTTTGTTTGTACGGTTATTTAGTTCAACAATCAACACCAACTGAAAAGGATAAATAGCCTTTGAAATAGATGGTCAGGTTAAAATGTTGGTGGCCAAAAGAATATAATAGCACTAGAGTTAGTTGTCATTTATACACACAACAGGTCTGCAGAACTTCTGGTGATTAGGGAGGTGGCATGATCCATATTCCAAATCTAGAAATTTTATAGGTAGAGATGTTTCTGTAGGTGTCTGACTTTTTCTTCCTTTGCCAAAAGTGAAACTTGCCTCAAAGTGTATTTTCAAAATACAATTTTTGTTTGTGTGCATTTCAGGTGATGCAGGATAAGATCATATGCCTTCCCAAAAGAGTCCAGCCTTCTCCGAACATATCCCACCTTAATATGTCAGATATGGACTCCAGTGCAGCTCAGTTCCTTCCACCCAAGCCATCCACACCTTCTGCCACTGTTGAAATGAAGGGCTTGAAGACTGACTTAGACCTCCAGCAGTACAGCTTTATAAATCAAATGTGCTATGAGCGGGCCTTGCATTGGTATGCAAAGTACTTCCCATACCTTGTCCTTATACACACATTGATCTTCATGTTATGTAGCAACTTTTGGTTCAAGTTCCCAGGGTCCAGCTCAAAAATTGAACATTTCATTTCCATTCTGGGGAAATGTTTTGACTCTCCTTGGACCACCAGGGCTTTGTCAGAGGTTTCTGGAGAAGACTCTGAGGAGAAAGACAACCGAAAGAACAACATCAGCCGGTCAAACACGGTCCAGCCTAGCACAGAAGGCAATTTGGTCAGGACTCAGTCCTTAAAATCCATACCTGAAAAATTCATTGTGGATAAAGGAACTCCGGGGGCTTTGGATAAAAAAGAAGGAGAACAAGCTAAAGCGTTATTTGAGAAGGTGAAGAAATTCCGTCTCCATGTTGAGGAAGGTGACCTACTATATGCTATGTACGTTCGCCAAACCGTGCTGAAAGTGATCAAGTTTCTTATTATTATTGCATATAACAGTGCGCTTGTTTCAAAAGTTCAGTTTACAGTAGACTGCAATGTTGACATTCAAGACATGACGGGATATAAGCACTTTTCTTGCAACCATACAATGGCACATCTTTTTTCTAAACTCTCATTCTGCTACTTATGCTTTGTAAGTATTTATGGACTGACATGCCTTTACACTTTGTACTGGCTGTTTTACCGCTCTCTGAAAGAATATTCATTCGAGTACGTCCGCCAAGAGACTGGAATTGATGACATCCCAGATGTCAGGAATGACTTTGCTTTTATGCTCCACATGATAGACCAGTATGATCCTCTTTACTCGAAAAGATTTGCTGTGTTTCTTTCAGAGGTCAGTGAAAACAAACTGAAGCAGCTGAATTTAAACAATGAGTGGACTGCCGATAAGCTCAGGCAAAGATTGCAAATGAATGCCCATAACCGTTTGGAACTGCAAATGTTTATGCTGTCTGGACTTCCTGATACAGTCTTTGAAATTACAGAGCTTCAGTCCTTGAAACTTGAAATTATTAATAACGTCATGATACCAGCTACCATTGTGCAACTCGACAATCTCCAAGAGCTCTCCCTATACCAGTGTTCTGCAAAGATCCACAGTGCAGCCTTGGTATTTCTAAAAGAAAACCTGAAAGTTTTGAATGTCAAGTTTGATGACTTCAGAGAACTTCCACCTTGGATGTACGGGCTCAGAAATTTAGAGGAACTGAGCTTAATTGGTTCTTTATGCCACGACATTTCTAAAAATATAACTTTGGAGTCTTTTCGAGAGCTGAAGAACCTTAAAGTTCTGCACATTAAAAGCAACCTGTCCAAAGTCCCACAGTCTGTAGTTGATGTTTCAAGTCACCTTCAAAAAATGTGCATTCATAATGATGGCACTAAACTAGTAATGCTCAACAACCTGAAAAAAATGGTCAACTTGACAGAATTGGAGTTGGTGCACTGTGATCTGGAGCGCATCCCTCACGCTGTTTTCAGCCTTAACGCTCTCCAGGAGCTAGATCTCAAGGAAAACAATCTGAAATCTATAGAGGAAATTGTTAGCTTTCAACACCTTAGAAAACTTACAATCCTAAAGTTATGGCACAACAGTATAACCTATATCCCTGAGCACATAAAGAAGCTCACCAGTCTAGAACGGCTTTCTTTTAGTCACAACAAGATAGAGGTTCTCCCGTCCCACCTTTTCCTATGCAACAAAATTAGATATTTAGACTTATCTAACAATGACATACGATTCATCCCTCCTGAAATTGGGGTTCTACAAAGTTTACAGTATTTTTCCATTTCTTGCAACAAAGTAGAGAGTGTGCCAGATGAGCTGTACTTTTGCAAAAAAATCAAGACGCTGAAGATTGGGAAAAACAACTTGTCTCTTCTTTCACCTAAAATTGGAAATCTAGTGTTGCTATCCTACTTGGACATTAAAGGAAATCACCTGGAATTCCTTCCCCATGAACTTGGTGACTGCAGAGCTCTTAAAAAGTGCGGACTTGTGGTTGAGGACACCTTATTTGAAACTCTGCCTTTGGATGTTAGAGAACAGATGAAGGCGGAATAATATTTTTAGTACTCACTGCAAACTTTCTGCCAAATGCCTTGTACATAACTAATATACCTTCAAGTCTTTACCTTATTTTGACATTTTATATATGGATCATTTTGGAATATATGTATTACTTGTAAATGTTTATATTTATATAAGGTTTCTTTTTCTACCCCACCCACTTCCATGTTTACTTTTTTTTTAGCCTTATATTGAATGTCTCTACTTTTTACTCTGCTTTGTTGAGATCAAATTGCTGACATTTGCCTTAAAAAAGTGCCCTAGGTCAAACGAAGATCATCATCTTTAAAATAATAAATAATTTAGGTAACTTAAGTAGAATAATTTATGGTTGCTGTAGCAACCGGGATTCTTTCTATTCTTTTCAAAAATCACCTAAATGCTTTAAAACTGAAAAGTGTTCTTTATCTTGTTTATTTCCTGAATTGCAGGTAATTGTGGCTTCTGCAAATCAAACTGCCCTGTCCTTGGGACTTCTTTATAGCAAAACAGTAAAGTAGCCAATCATTGATAAAAGATACTTCTTTGCTGATGACTGTTCTGTGCTCATCAAACCTAGCCTGCTATTGAATGAATGAATTAAAATTGCACTTTAGCTAGGATTCAGTTTTACTTCCATTTCTTTTGAGTCTCTTGACTCCATCTTTAGTATTCTTAGTTATAATCGGAAACATGAGTCTGGAGATTATGTTCTGACACTATGAATCTTTCTTTCATCTCTCCTTTTGTATGTTAACTGTGATTCCTAAATCTACATTAGTAAGTCTTTGCAAATTGCAACCAGATACGAGTTTCTACCATGAATCTTTCCATCGTGAATACCTTCATAATTATCTTTCAGTGCATCTACATCATAATTATAATTACAAAGAGAGGGAAAGATCAAATTTATGCTGTTTTAGTAATAAGGGTTTTTCTTCCTTCATCCTAGTTTCCCACAAAGAATTATAGGAATTTAACTGAGTGGGAGGGTTAAAAATTCTATTAATTATTTCCTCTGCTTCTCTCACTCTTAAGAAAGTACAGCATCCTGGATTCCCATGAAGTGACAAATGTGTGGTTGTGAAATATTTTGGACTTGGTTTTCCATGAAAATGTAGCATGAAAATCAATTATTATGATAGTAGACAAAGTCATGCAAGTCATGAAATAAGGAATTTCTAGTCTTACAAAACTACTCACGCTCGGTTGGAGAGAAATAATTCAGTTCAGAAGGATTTATTTCCAGTATGTTACAAAGAAAATGGAATATTTACTTAAACATAGCCCTGCACTGTAGAGAATATTCCAGAAAGATGTCTATATGTGGAAGAAGTCTTCCCTGAATATAGTCATTACCGATGCAACTTGCACTTGAACATCTATTATCAAATCATTGAAATGCTAGGTGAGTTAGTATTAGAGGTATGCAAGGTGTTCACAACTAATTGTTTCTGACTGCAGTCAATCATCATAGTTTATTGTAATGGGAAAGAATAATAATAATAGGCCGATTTATATACCTTTATTGCCCTTTCCATCTTGGCCAAAAGTTGTAAAAGAAGCCTGACACGTGAAAAAAAGAACCCAGCTAGAGGCCCTGGGCAGGGCACAAATAAAGACTCTTGAGTGGGCAGGAATGGAGATCCAGGGTGGGGCACAAATTTAGGCCCTGGCAGTTATACAAATGGAGGCCCTGGGCAGGACATGAACAGAGGCCCTCTGGCATGTGAAGGAGCCCCGGCTGAACTGGCACAAAAGAAGCCCTCTGCGAATACAGGAGTGGGGCACGGTGCAGCATGCGTTACTGCAGGCAGGGCTGGGTGAGGGAGAAGCTGGTGTCAGCAGATAAGGAGGTTATAAATTGAGGTGGGCCCAAATTTTGTTCACTTGAGGGAGCTGCAACGGTTGGAACTTTGAGAACCGGTCACAAATCACTTCGTTCAGAGCTGTCGTAACTTCAAATGATTACTGAACAAATGGACATTAGGTGGGGATTGCTTGCATAGCTAAACTAAGTACGGAGTGGACTTGATTCTACTCTGTGGAATCCCAGGGAGTCCGCGACAGGTTTCTGCTCCCACTATTTAACAAGCACCTTCACAAGGAATCCGACTTGGAAACAGTACATTTAGCATTGGCCGAGTATCTACCAGCGTGGTTAAGATTTGCCTCCCCTGGTAGATGAGCCAAACTAAGCATCCGGTCTATGACAGAAAATGAAATCTTCATAAAACTGGTTATTTAGTTAAAGACAGCTTCCGCATTATACATGTTGCAATTGCATATACTCTTTTTCTTCAAAGGAGGAGGCCGCCTGAGTCAGGCCTGTCAACACCCATGTTCTTTTCTTAGAGAGGTGTACAGAATAATGGCCACCAGAGCAGAAGGACAGAAGGCTTCTTCCGTTGTTGTCCCCCTTCGATTGGAATTGAAGGCAGGTTGCTGATTTATTTTCTAATTTATCTGATCCCCTTATCGGTACCACTTGACCGTCAGTTCCATCAATTGTCTTCTTTTTTTAAAAAAAACCATACAAATTGCTGATACATTCCAAATTTGTTGATCGTGCATGTTCGTTTGGCAGTTCTGCACACATTTATGTTGGAATTGGAACTGCTGAATTATTCAAGCCTTCTTTGGGGTTCTTTAGGGTTACATTGCTCAGTTCAGACATGATCTCATTGTAAAACAGAAACAACCTCCAGCAAGGGAAGCTGTTACTTAATCTT
>JANHGC010003788.1:25868-39078 GCA_027560395.1 Boaedon fuliginosus | reverse complement strand
ACAACCTCCAGCGAGGGAAGCTGTTACTTAATCTTTCAGCAACAGTCTTGCAGAATGTTTTTTTTTCCCCTCCATTCAGTGGACCTGTCTATATTACATGCAGTTCTCAGTTTTACTAGTGGCTTAATTGTCATGAACTTTGAGAAATAATGTTTGCCAGAGACTCTTAAATGCAATTCTTTTAGAACTACAGGTAATAGGCTAGGCTAGGCAGTATAGTGTTTTTGTAGGAAGCTGGGAATCCCAGGCCTTGATTCTATTAAACAATAAACTTCCACTTAGTGGAAAACTACATCATTGCAAATCCTTATGCTAAAATGGGAAATGCAGACTGAAGTTCAGACCCTGCCAACTACATCTCACGCTCTGATTTGTCTCTCATCTTCATTCTTTGCTTAAAAGCATAAACAAGTCAAGGGTTGAAGTAAAACATCCCAAGCTAAAAGAGTCCATTCTCTACATGGCTGAGATTTTCCAGGACACGAAGAGAAGAAATGTTCTTTTCAGAGTCTTAAATCTATTCTATAAACCAAAGTGCTGATGTTGCTAATAAACAAACTATTTTAAGTTGTCAGTGCAACTATGACTTTCTGTAGAGATCTATTAAAGAACTGAAGTCTTGTCTTAACACTGAAGAGGAGAACTGATACAGCCTTATAATCTGGTGAAGGTCTACTACTGCAAGGGCATACTACAATGGGTGGTTTAGGACCTATATACATAGCCTACAGTATACCTTTCGGGGGAAGAAAGGCGGGGTACAAATCTAATAAAATAAATAATGGAGGGTGATATTTCTGTAATTACACAAGCTATAACATCTGCTGAAAAGATGTCAACAGTTGTATGCACTATTCCTGTCCAGAGTAATAAGATGAAAGGGCACACGTATATCTGTGCATATCTGTAATTGCAATGTCTTTCATGCTTACAATATTATATTATTACTCATTAGAAATTGTAAACTTTGGGCATTTATGCTGGTATATGTGTTCTTTACAGGTAGTCCTTGACTTACAACAATTCATTTAGTGACCAAAGTTACCATGGCATTGAAAAAAGTGACTGTTTTTCACCCTTATGACTGTTGCAGTATCCCCATGGTCAAGGGATCAAAATTTAGATGTTTGGCAACTGACTCATTCTTATGATGGCTGCAGTGTCCCAGGGGGTCATGTGATCCCCTTTTGCGACCTTCTGACAAGCAAAGTCAGTGGGGAGGCCAGATTCACTTAACAACCGTGTTACTAATTTAACACCTGCAGTGATTCACTTAACAACTGTGGCAAGAGAGGTCATAAAAATGGACAAAACTCACAAGTGTCTCACTTAAATAGAAATTTTGAGCTCAATTTTGTTAGTAAGTTGAGGGCTACCTGTATTTGCAGGGTGAGGGCCAGAAGAAGCTTGTGTCTTATGATTCATTGTGCATATAGTAAATACTGTATACCTTACATGAATTGCCCCATAAGATCTAGTTTAATCAGAGAAATAGTTCAAAATGCAGGATCTTGGCCACTTTCTCTGGACAAATCTCACAATCTCCATAAGGGGTCCTTCAAAACAAGTAGTCAAAGGAGCGCATGCTTGTTTTAAAAAAACCTTTTTGATGTGTTTAAAGCCTTTGTCATTCCTAAAACTGTATTGCATATCGTAGGCAATGTTTTTTTTATTCAAATAGCAAGTGCCTTTAAGCAGAGTTTTTTTTAAAAAATCTGTAATATTGTAAATGTATAATTTTTAACATTGGTGCATAGTATTCATGAAATAAGCTTAGAAAAATTGACTACTGGACTTCAGTTTAGAATTATTATTTTTTTGCAAAGTTGTATTATCTAAATATACTTTAAAAAACATGCTTGCTCAAAAATGGTAACTTTTCAAAATGCTACCCATATCAGCATATCAGATATCAATGAAAAAGTCACTATCATATTACATATATCTGCATATAATCAACTATTTAAACATTACAGCAAATTATGTTCACTTATTCTAAATCGGTTTTTCTTTCTATTATTCAGCAGTATTAGAATTGTTTCAACGTGATGGCAATTATGCTACGTCTTATCTTAATGCATAGGAACACAATCTGGAATTCATTACTGGTGGTCAAGATATTGTCAATCCTATCAGATACTTTTTCTCCATCCTAATTAAGCATAACTGCAGTTTTTATAACAAGAGCACCATATTATGAGGGTAAAAAATGGGATCTGACTGAGTGGAAAGATAATGCAAAGATATTAAGTTGTAACATGATGCCACTGGTATCTTATCTTCTGAAAGATAGATAACAGTTTTCCTGACTTGGTACCTTCCAAACCTGTTACATTATAGCTCCCGTCAATCCCAAAGGTTGTTTGCTTCTTTATCCCATCAGTCTTGACAATTTGAAGCCATCACCATGTTGTAGAATCTAATTTGAGTGTCTGTAGTCATCTTCACTCCATTTTATGATTTCTACCATGCAGAGAGACGACCATGCATGACTGCAGAGTCGAGTCAAAACTGTCCACTTGCTCTTTGGTTAAGTAAGATTGGAAGTTGGGCAATCTTGAGTGCTTCATAAATATATATCTTTACTGGAGATTTCAAAATTTGTATCTGTCATGCAATTAGGTTCTTTGCTATTTTCATGAAATAATAACTCCACAGTTAAACGTTTCCTTGAGTTTTTAGGAAAAAGAAGAGAGCTTAATGTAAGAATGGCATTTGAATGGTTAATATGTGATCACTCTCATAGCTGTTATTTGAAAATTGCCGATGGACCATTCTTAAGCAAATGCAACCATTATTTTCTTTTGAACTTCCCTTTCTGCATTTTTAATACAGAGCTAAATTCAGTTCAAACGCAGCAAAAGTGTTATAGAACGGTAGCTCCACCAGACAATCAAGTATGCTAGTCTATGCCTGCTCTAACGATTTGATAATGGAATAGTGTGGAAGAATTGTCTTTTAATAGAACTAGACAAATCTGGAAAGAATAAAAAATAGGGTGGGAAAACTGAATAAAATTGGTTTCTCTTAAATGTGAAGCTTTAGTTCATTTATCGCTGTATTTCTTCTCTGATGTCACGTTTTCTATTGAAAGTATTGGCTGATTGCATGTCAGTAGCTAAAATACATGTTTGTAATGCGTCTAACATTGGAACAAGGAAAGTAGATGCAGGCTCTGCCCCCATTGGCCCTTGAAGATGGCACAAACATACTCTGAGAATAATGTTCACGTCCTCCTATCTCATCTCCAGCCCATGAGAACTAGCGTTTTATTCTTTTATTCCAACATCTTCTATCTGGCAGGTGAGATCAGCTAGCCCGTTGTGGGTTAGTTGGATACATGTTTGGGGAATGTTGGCGGCCTTTGTCCATCCCTTCCCCTCGGATCATGAGTCATTGTTGCTTGTTGGTCAGTTTTCATTTTCTTCCCCTTAAAGGGCTTGCCAGCATCTTGTCCGTTTCAGTTCTGTTGCTCTGCAGAACTCCTTTGCAATCATGATGGAGACTGCCACCTTCCCCCCCGCACCCCGCGGCTTTCTGCTCTGTAATCTTTCCGTATGTGTATTTAGCAAGGTTTTAATTTGGAAGAGGACCAAATGGAAGACGTATAGACAAACTAGCCTAAAGAAGATTGGTTGAATCCAAACATTGTCCTGCATCCTGGTTGATGGATGTCTTCCTCACTGGCTAGCGACATCGTGAAAAGGAGAGGAGAGAACTGACCAGCAATGTGGCTCTCTCCCAAATCAGGACACCACCCTCCTGGCAATGACTGAGAACTGATGCAATACACGCAGGGAGGAATTGGCTATGGAGATAAGGAAATGTTAGGCTGACCTAGTGTTGTGCTGACTCAAGAATGGACAGGCAGGTCTCATTCCCATTTGTTCCCAGAAAGATCTGGAGTGATGGCAGCTGCATTTATGTGAAGCTCATGTAAACACGGGACGGGGTTCTCGCTGAACAAATAGTGGGAAAGATGTGCACAAGAGTGAAGACGATCTAAAGTGAACCATCACCGCTGCAAAAATAAAAGAGAAAAGGGAAGGAAAGTTGCTATGGAAAGAAACTGATGTGGAAGTGTCACTTTGTAGTCCATCACTATTATTTCAGACATTGCAGTCAATGTTCATCATTTTCTATGTTACTTAATGCCTGCTTTTTCTTGCTGGTGCAATAGGGTTTGCAAAAATACTAGAGCAACAGAAACATTTCAACAGGAAATACAAGATTAAATTATGTGCTGGTTAACAAATCTAGGGTGTCTCTTACAGAAGGTGTATCCCTTGAGTTTGCCAAGTGTTAGCAATTTTTCCAAACCAAATTGGGTCATAGCTTTTTACTTTTTATATTTTTATTGCTGTAGTGTGCGAAAAGAAAGGAAGAAAAGACTTGCATTAATACTCTGCCAATTTAAAAAATAGTATAAATTGGAAAACAATCAGGACACATTTCAACATGAACAGTATGACAGTAACTCGTAATTGAAGAGTTGTAGATGCAGTTAATTCATATAGAATCTAGATCAAATTGTGAAATCAAAAGTTGGTGTAATTGTATGTGGTGATTCTGCATTTCTATACTGCCAATCCAAAGTTTTCTTGCAGTAGTTGAAATAGTTTGAAAACTTGATTGACAAGAAAATGGCCTAAATAGAAATAATATTAACAATTTATTTGCATTTTTTAAACTAAGATTGTCTCACAGTATAAATTTACCATGTGAAAAAAAGTTATTTAGAATAATGATATAAGAGGGTCACCTAGTAGCTTATTGTGTCTGGAATAAATTTATAATTATCATTTGGATTCTATAAATAAATGTAAGTCAAAATATGTAGAGGTTAAAGATATCCCTAATGACTATCTTTATCTCACTAATTTTCTCTCCCTCTCTCCAAGAAACTTAAAACTCCTTTAGTCTGTAACAGACATTATTTGGATGACAAAGTTATGATTTTAGGTTTTTTTTTAATGTTTAACTAGGAGATCAGTTAGTAATTTAATATTATCTAAGCCTGATATACTTTTATGAACCTATATGGCAGGTGATAGCTGTCACAGTCAAAACCTTTACCAACCTTCAAAATCACAATTGGAAACGGTTATCAAAAAAAGCAACATTATAATTCCTTAATAGTATAAATAAGGTAAATCAAGGTAAGTTTTATATTCCCCAAGTTACAAGGATCAGGAACTTTTATTGTTTTTAATAGTATTGATAGCATTTGTTTTCTGAAGAAGTAAAAGATAAAAATAAGAGCTTGGTCATGTGTAATCTTCAGAAAAACTATATTATTATTTTCTAATTACTGATTCCTTCCTTAGCGACATTTACTCAGTACTGTAAAGCCAAGTATAAAAAATTTTCAAAATAAATATTGACTTTGTAAAAATCTATATTATTATATGTTATTTCTCTAAGCACCCTTGTTTTCTGGTTTCAATGAAGAGTCCAATAATTTGCCAGGTCTGTCTAGGTTCTGCCAATAACTGCTTTATTCACTGGATATTCTATATGAACTGCTTAGCTGGAATGCTCTACCAATTTAGCAGACATAAAGCTATTTATTAAGCTGCCTGGCACATCCATTCAAAAATTTGTTAACTTTTCCCCCCAGTTTGTCTCGTCTAGATTTGTTTGTTTTGCTTTTCTGATGAAGTACATACATGAGAACAAATTATTCCTTAAAGTTTCCCAAACAAACATTAAGTGGGCAGAATCCCAGTGTATTAAAATATGGTTCAACTTATCTCTCATTTGTTTTGTAGAATGCAAATTTTTTAAAAATCATGTATTTGAAGCTTTCGTGAGAAAAATAAGACAACTTTTGGGGGGGACTTAATAATTCTGCTGGAGCAAAATCTTGATATTGCAATATTTTTTTATTTTATTTCATTTTTTGTTTGTCAGATATGTGCAAGATTTATTTATTTAATTTAATTTATTTATTTACTTCAATTTATACCCCGCTTCTCTTCCCCGATCAAGGGAAACTCGATAAGATAGCAGGTATAAGTATAAACATAAACATGAATAAAAGAAGTAAATACAGGTAAATGGGGACAGTTAGACAGGGATGGCAGGCACGCTGGTGTGCTTATGTACGCCCCCTTTATGAATGTCTTAGGAAGGGTGAGGTCCACAGTCGATCAGTTGAGGTTGAAGCTGTGAAGGTTTGAGACTGTAACAAAGAGGTTGGGTAGAGCATTCCAGGCATTGACCACTCTGTTGCTGAAGTCATTTTTTTCTGCAATCGAGTTTGTATTACATCTATCCTTTTAACTAAAGGTTAAAATATTGAAAAGTCGTACAAATATGTAATATGGAGTTGAACAAAAAAAAGCACAAACTTGCTGTGAAAGATTTAAAAATAGTAAATATACACCAAATTACACCAATGTATAAACTCGTAGGATTTCCATGTATAGGAGTTAGATTTAGGTAGAATAGTTATACCATTGTAGGAGATGTTTAGATTTCATATTTTCATGAAATAGACTCTGTAAATAGGTCACTTTACCCTATATGTTTGTATTTATTTTCAACAGTATTTCAGCATTGGTGGTGGACATTGTTAATCTGAATTTTCAAACTGAATAATTCTTGTTTTATGTGAATCAGTAAACAAGGTTTCTAATTTTACCATTTTCCAAGTGAGACCATCAAGTCTCTGCCTCACCTCCAGAAAGCTCTGATCACAGAATATGCAGTCAGTCACTCTAAATGATTGTAAATAATGGAAAATGACTTTTCAAGTGATAAATGACATTACATATTTTCTTTTGTAGTTATCATTTGTAGGTCAGGAGTAGATGAAGCCACAACGACATCCTTTCTGTATTCTCCAGCTGGCTGCTGAGAAGCTGTAGTCGCTACACTGAAAAAAGTGGGACCTTGTTTTCTTTTGTCTTCTTGATTTTAGATTTATAAGTATGATGGAATTTAATCCGGATTCCCAGCAGAAGGGGTGTATTCCAAACAAATAAGAGACAATTCAGTTCAGAATTGTGTGAGGAAAAGAGGGTGAAGATGGTTCCTCAACAGCTCCCAATATGCTTTATGGGAGTGGTAGTTTGCTTTAGTTTGGCAAGATTCTGTCTATAGGTAAGGAACAATAAAGAAATATCCTTGGAAGAATCACAGGATGTCTTTCTTGGTTCTTGGAGGCTGACAATTTTTTAAAAGACACAGCAAACTAGTCCTTTAAAGAAAGGAAAAAGACTTTTTTCAACTACCAATTAAGCAATGATGATAAGAATAGCTATCAGTCTGGAAGAGAACCTAATTTGTGCCTTCAGCTGGTTAATAGAATTATCAGAAGGACATCCTTCACATTGCTAACTGGTAAGGCCCAAATAATGGAACCTGCCCTCTAGTAATATAAAATCCTATTTAAGATTATTTTAAAAAATCATGTGGTACACAAAAGCTGCTTACAGACTTAAAGCAATGCTCAATTATCTGCTTTGCAAATGTTTTAAAAATCCTAGTTGTATAATTAATTTCAACTGAAGGGAGTAAATCAAAAGAGGGAATTGAAGATCATGCTATTTTACACAGAGATTTATGTTTCATTTGCCTGACCTTCTAAACGGCCAATTTACACATCCAATTCACAGGGTATTATAATAAAATAACTGACCCACCACTTACAGTGACAATTCCAGGTCAAGTGCTAATTTGTTGCTAATAACAGCAGAAGGTTAGCCAGAATTCATCGATAATTTATATGTCCACGCTTCCAATCCCTCACGGGCTGGCTACATACATAACTAAATCCCTATCGTGAATAGTTTTCTGAGTATTGGAGATATTTGTTAATCAGCTTATATGCTTTTCATAGTTATATGGCCTTTTATCAGTCTAGAGCTGTTTTTCCTAATGCTACAATAGGAGTGGGCCTAGTTACTCCCTTCCAATTCTTTTACTTCCTTCTCAGGCAAAGAGAGTAAGGAGACCCTTGACAGGTGCAATGGCTGCAGGTATCCAAATCTTTTACACACAGCGGTGTCCAGAGGCTCGCCTTCCTGCCTTGTTTTCCATAAAAAGCAGTTGTTCCCATGTAACCTTTTGTTTGCTAGAAAAGTTGACCTGAACAGCAAGATCTTTGTTCCATCTAACAGAAAACAGTAATTTTGTTGAGCAACTGAGCAAAAACCTATATATGTTGTACTAGTTTGAAGATGTCTGAAAGTGCTCCAGAGTCCAGATAGTACAATAACAGGCTTATAATTGCTTTGCTTTAATAGTTGTATTGTGATTGTCATTGGGATCAAGTGCAGGGTAGTTCATGATCAAGAACCATTACATCTTCTATATTGCTCCTTCTATATAAAAATATTTTTTTTCCATTGCTCCTCTGTGTAACATTTCTTCAGCTTACTTCATAGATCCATCCAGCTCATTTTTTTTTCTTAAGATGCTCCCTGCTTGTTACACAATAGCTGTTTCTTTTTTATTGCCTTTGTTGAACCTGTCCAGATCACCCAGCATTTCCTGCTTGCTGCCCCAATTAAGAGTCCCAGAATGTGAGAGAGTGGTAGAGTTTCCAAACTTATCCAGGATCTGTACCTACCCAACTATGTGACCCCACTTTTGAACTGGAAAAGCTTAATTACCATGAGCAGTGAGACAACGAGGACCTCTCTTGTAGACAAAAGCAAAGGGGCGAGAGGGAACATTGCACTGAGGTGATGCATAGTTACAGGGTCAAATCTTAGTAAAGCACAGCAAAATCTTATAACAATAACAGACTTATATACTGCTCCATAGTGCTTTACAGCCCTCTCTTAAGAGGTTTATAGAGTCAGCCTATTGCCCCCAACAATCTGGGTCCTCATTTTACCCACTTTGGAATGATGGAAGACTGAATCAACCTGATTGTGGGAGTCAAGCTTTCTCAGCCTGCTTTCTTCCAGATATGGTAGACTTCATCTCTCATAATCTTGTAGCCAACTTGTGGGAGTGAAGTCTCTAGGTTAGTTGCATCAATTATTTGAATGCTCCAATATAAATATTTTTGCTTTTTTTGTGGTGATATATTAGATCTTAGACTGCCAAACATTCCTTTGAAAAGACTCTATTACTACTACTACTACTGTACTACTATTTAAATAGTAAAGGTAGCAGTAGTACTGCTGCTACTACTACTACTATTTATGCCTGCTGTTTTCTGTTAAATGGACTTCAAGTGGCTCGTGTAAGATGCATCCCTTCCAATAATCAACAATGTACTCCCCCAATGTACTAAAATTTTAGATTAAAATAAACCTCAATAAAATAAACACATAAAAGCTGCATAGCAACAACAGTAGAACCATAAAAGGCAACCTTCTCCAAAATGGTTGTCCTCCAGATACCCTTCCTGGACTATCTTCATGACCAAACAGGAGAAATAACTTAATAATTGGGGTTAAACAGCATGCCGATGTTCCCGTTCTTTGGTCCTTCCACTTCAACACTTTTTAGAGTTGTACAGATAAAGAGTTTTTATTTCATTGGTTGTAGGCAGGCCAAGCATCTCCCCACCCATTTGCATTCCTGGTGTAGAACATGGCATCAGGAAAGAACACGCTTCCTATCTACTTTTGATCCTTATTTCATTTCTGTAGGAAAATGGGCATACATACCTGGGATTGGAAATGTATGAATAGCCATGTCTGATGATGCTTGCATTGCTACAGTATATGCCTTGCAGGAAATATAGAGAGAACCTAAATCTCACAAGGAGTTGAATAATTTTACTTTTACTTTACTTATTTTTTTTGTTATTTTATTTCCCACCTTATTTTTTACAAATAACTCAAGGTGACGAACATATCCAACACACCTTCCTTCCCCTATTTCCCCCCACAACAACAACCCTGTGAGGTAAGCGAAGCTGAGAGAATGAGTGACTGGTCCAGCTGGCTTTCATGGCTAAGGTGGGACTTGAACTCACAGCCTCCTGCTTTCTAGTGTGATGCCTTAACTTCTAGACCCTAACTGGCTCATGAAACTTGAATGCCAAGAAGCATCAAATGCAGAAGTCAGGGAGGAGACTAAATAAAATTAATAGGATAACATTTAATAATGCACACATAGGATAGTTTTTGAGGTCACGCTGAGCCGGGATTTAATGAATAAATCACCACTGACAAGTTTAAAACAACATACTGCTATAATCCATGCTTTATAAACCACAATAGCTAGGCTTCATCCAACAAGCTATGTAAAAACCAAGCAAACAACATTTTGGGATAGCATGATGCATATATCTGGCCAGATATTTACTTGGGAGATTCCAATTTATAGTTTTGTTTACATATTTGCTCTTACAGCCAAGCTTGGCTTATATCTGGCCTGAATTCTACCAGCAGATTCTTGGCTCCTGCGTTTAGTGAACATTTGAGTAAGCCACCCTCAGTTGTCCTAATTTCCCTTCACCGGTGGATGTCTCTCAACTCTTGAAATAATGTCTTGTTTGGTTTACATCATTTTTCTTAGTTGAGAAAAAGGTAGGCTGATGCACGTAAAGATCATTGGAGGTAAAAAAAAATCTTTAAAAAGAGTGGGGGAAACCATGGGATGAAGGATGAGATTCAAATAAGCAACGGAACAAGACGGGCGTCTGACTAAAGATGAAACTGCCTGTAATGGAAATGGATTGCAGAAGGAAAAAAGCGGGAGGGAAAGCAACAACATATTTAGCCTGAGGCCAGGGAGGAAGTTACATTGTCTTAAATGATCTGGACTCCAAGAAAGAGCGAGCTCGATTTTAAAGTGATTTATTTTTTAATTCAGTTACAGTATCTTAAAAGGCCAGCAAGGAGTCATCCAGTCTTCAGTAGTGGAAATGTGCGCATACAGAACCAACACAATAGAACCAACAATCCTACAAACAACTTGGTGTTCAAGCAATTGTGATTCGGGTTAATGTCAGCGTTCCAAAGAAACTTCGCCATCTCCATTCAGCACTCAGAGACAAAGTCCATCCAAGTAAGAATTTATTTAGAGAAGGCATGTCGGCACTTCTGGGAAAGCCAGAATCTGAAAGTTCCGGGTTTTCCCTTCATAGGTGAAATCCAAAACCCATCCCCTACACACATCAGTCCTCCAATCACTGCTTGTCCCAACTGGAGACATTCCTTCAACCACTCCTATCCCAGGTGTAAGATGGCATGGCCTTGACTCAGAAGAAGAATGTTTATTACATTTTTATGCCGCCCAATTCCCGAAGGACTCGGGGCGGCTTACAGCATGGATAGCAATAGCACTCAGATATTATATACTGCTTATCAGAGCTCTACAACACTCCCCAAGCAGTTCCAGAGTCAGCTTATTGCCCCCAACAATCTGGGTCCTCATTTCAGCAACCTTAGAAAGGATGGAAGGCTGAGTCAACCTTGAGCCTGGTGGAATTTGATCTGACAACCTGCTGAACAAGTCAGCAGAGACTGCAGTGCTGCATTTAACCACCGCGCCACCGAGGCTCATTTTTGACCCCTTTATGGAAAGCCAGGAGAGTGGAGGGGGGGACCATCTCACCTCTAGGAGAGGGTATTCCATAACGCAGGGGCAGTGCCATTCTCTTAGACCCCGCCAAACAAAATCCTTTTCTTTTGAGAATATCGGCATAGGTGAGTCACAATGGACGTTATATAATCCAAATTTGGAACTCTGTAATTTAATGAAGAGACATAAGGAGAAGTTTCCTGAAGGAATCATTAATCGGTAGAACGGCTTGGTTTCAGAGGTGGTGAGAGCTCCGACACTGGAGGTTGTTAAGAAGAGATTTGACAGCCATTTGTCTGAAACGGTATAAGGCAGGGGTGTCAAACTCAAGGCCCGCGGGCTGGATCTGGCCCACGGGGTGCTTAGACCCGGCCTGTGGGGCCACCCTGGAAACAGCGAATGACCAGCCCGCGACGCCTCTGTCAGTGAAAACAGAGCTTGGGAGGGCCACGTGCAGCCCCCCCCCCAAGCTCCGTTTTCGGCTGCGATAGCCTCCGGCATCTTTCTGCCAGTGAAAACGGAGCCCATGAGGGCCGCACGCGGCCTTTCCGATCTTCGTTTTCGCTGGCACAGGCGCCCCCAACATGAGTGATGTTGAGCTGTCCATGCCCCCTGTCCACGCCCCCCCTGAGGTCAAACACAGCCCTGATGCGTCCCTCCATGAAATAGGAGTTTGACACCCCTGGTATAAGGTCACCTGCTTGAGCAGTGAGTTGGACTAGAAGACCTCCAAAGTCCCTTCCATAATTCTGTTAAATCTCTTAAGCTCCCGATTCTCCTTTAAAAAAAAAAAAAACCTTCAGAGTTCTTCTACAACTTTTCTTGGAAATCTGTGTAATTAACACACTGGCCTTTCCCATATATTTTTAATTGTGCAGTGATGGTTACATGCATTTGGGGGAGTGGCAGGGCCGCAAGAGGCCAAAACTAATTTAAAAGCCGTGTTCCAGTACATTTTCTTTCTCTGCATGCACACAATCTTTCTTTCTCTCTCTCTCACACACACACACACTGGCCAACCAATTGCCAGAAAGAAAAAAAAAGTTTAATTACAATGTTTATAGCAATTCCCTGAGATGTATTTTTCATGGAAGCCCCAGCCTCTGCGATGAAGCCTGTTTATCTCTTTGTGTATATACTATATTGAGCTTTGTTTCTTTTGCCTAATGAGCTAGTTAATTTTTACTCTTTCTGTTTGACAACTTGTATAACTCACTGAAGTTCCAGGCTTTCTTTGCCAGCATGGTGGTATGACAAACGCTTGGGTCTATATTAAGCTTATCCAACTACCCTTCGCTTGGGGGAGTCAGAAGCCAGTGAGGAAAATTGGTAACCAGCAATGAGTAAATAACACAGAAAGAACTTTTGAGTTGCTTTGATTCAAACTAAGCTTTGAGCTTTTGGCTTGCTATATAAACCACGCTTCAACCTAAGCTTGGTCAATAAACTTTGATAGGAGTGAAGAATCTTGATTCTGAGTAAGTATGGTTTATAGCAGGGGTGTCCTACAGGCCAGGTTCGGCCTGCAGGGTGCTTAGATCTGGCCCGTGGGGTGCTTAGATCTGGCCCATGGGGTGCTTAGATCTGGCCTGCGGGGCCGCCCTGGAAATAGCAAAGGACCGGCCTGCGGTGCCTCTGCCACCAAAAACAGGCTCCATTTTTGCTAGCAGAGGGCTGCAGGAGGATCCCCCCAGGCCTACCACAGGTGCCCCCA
>JANHGC010003786.1:104433-115910 GCA_027560395.1 Boaedon fuliginosus | reverse complement strand
GATGGATGGAAGGCCGAGTCAACCTTGAGCCTGGTGGGATTCTATCTGACAACCTCCTGAACAAGTCAGCAGAGACTGCAGTGCTGCATTTGACCACTGCGCCACCGAGATCAACATTTGTTGAAAGTTGTTGGAAACAGAATAAGAATTCAATGCTTTATTCTTGCATCTTGCACAGTACGAACATCCCCTATTATCATATGTTTTATGGCCAAAAATATAAATCAGACGCTTTCCTCATCTAGAGGAAAACCTCCCCATTGAGTTCCACTGTTCTTTTTCCTTTGTCCCACAGAAAGAGCTGGGAAAATCCAGGTTTTGAAAACTGTCTTCTGAAAGGAGGAAGCTTTTGGTACTTAAATATTCTGGCCTATCAAGAAAGGCTCAGTTATTAAAGCTTTTGTGTGTGATTTTAGAACTATTTCAAGACTCTGTATAACCCCAAAATTATTCAGCTATTCAGTGGGGTTGTTAGTGAATTCACCTTCACCTGTTTTGCTAGGCACCATAAAGGAGGACAGCATGGATCAAGCCATCAGTCAGCAATCATCCCATGCCCAGGTCCTCAGCCTTACTGCATCCATCTATGATTGCTGTGACTAGAGGAGGATTTCCTGCCAGCAGTGATATTTGAAGGTTGGGTTAGCAAAGCCAGGAAGCAACTACCTCGTGTAACACTCATTCTGCATATATGAAGTTAGGACTTCACGATTTGGAAGCAAAAGTAATTGATGCAGGATAAGGATTAGCAATAGGAACAGCAATTTCATGGTGGTATTGTTTTCTGCTGACTGAAAGATTGAATTTTTAATATTGTAGCAGAGAAGGGCCTCGAGTTCCCCGAATGGGTGAAGAGAGGCAGGATATAAATTGAAATAATAAATAATAAATAAATATTACTCATATTTTAGGACTATCTGTCTATGGAGATTCTCAGGCCATGTTTGTCCCAAAGACGTTTAATTTCATTTCATTTGAAGACAGTTTATTTCTCATCCAAGAAACTTGTTCAGTTCAGTCTTCAAGGAAAAACGAAGGAAGTACAGTTGCCCTTTGCAAAAAGCATCTTTGGGATTTAGGATTATCTGTTCATGTTCAACTTCTCAACATTTTCCTCATCCCCTTTGAAACTGACTTTTTCAATTTCACCACTGTATGCTTAAGAATGTATTTCACTTTAGTTTTGATAAAGCTTTTTGAATGTACTGTATTATATTATGGCAAATAATATTTGTTTTTTTCTGCTCCAAATTTATCCATCACTTTCTTGTTGGCTACCAGAGGCCATTTGCAGGGGGGGAACGACATCAAATGATGAAAGCAGCATATACATCCCCTTGTGCATTGCATCATGTTTCACAAAAGGAGTGAGTCTGAATGACAAAAGCGCAACACTGTTTGGGATATTTGGGGGGGAATTGTTGATCATATGAAACACTTTACTGGCTGACTATCCACATTTCTTGATTTGCAAAAGTCCAACAGGGAAAATTTCAGATTTTGAAACATAGAAAGCCAGGGAGGCTGAAAACAGTTGGATGATTAGAAGAAAGAAAAGGAGATTTGTACATCCAACTAATATATGTCTAAAATATTCCTGGTATATTCCTAGGAAGAGAAACAGCATTGCCTCTGCTTCTTTTTCACACCAGTTTCACTGGAAAAAGAAAGATATGGCTGTTCCTACTTAAGGCTTCCATTTTGAGTATTTTGCACATATGCTTGTACATGCAACTCAAAGCAACCCATTAGCTAGACTAACTTTTCTAAAAAGTCACGCTTTTTTATTCATCTGGATGGGAGTGGATAATGGATAAATTAAAGAAAATACAAATTTAGGGAAGAGTAAAAATTAACCAAATAATACTGGGATGAGTGAAAATTAATTGCCTGGTTTATTTGTTGAGTTGAATTGGATTGGAGATTGATATCCTTTGGCAAAACATAAATACTGCTAATTTCTAGTCTGCATGCATCTATCTCAATTAATGTGCACATATTATGCAAATTTGATTTCAAGAGTCTTTTTAGGATTGAATAATGTGTGAGTCTGTTCTCAGATGAATATAAACAAATATAGGCAGACAGTGGACCAGCTTGTTACCAAATAAGGTGGAAACACACTTTTTCTTGTCCAAAAGAGAGTGTTTCCATACTTTTACATCACATGGACTGAAGAGAGAAATATAAGAATTTGAAATTTGAAGGTGTTCATTATTCAGTGTGAATTGTATATCCTTGCAACCCAGAGAAATTTCCCACAGATTGCTCCCAGATGGGACTTATAATTGCATTCTTCTTTCTTCATCATTCATTTATTTCCCAATGTTATGACAATCATAAATCAGCTCTAAATGGGATACATTCCAATCTAGTGGCAATTTATAATACAAGACCACACTACACCTTAATATGTGACAATATAATAAATAATATAAATAAATCACATCAAGCTGTGGAAAAACTATACTGAAATAGCTGGAACTGGGAAATTGCAAAAAAACAACAGCTAATCTAAATATGGGTTTTGATGATCTAACTAGACAGGCCACAATCAACTATAGGAACCAATGATTCTTATATAACAGCAAGTTATATTGATGGCAGCAGGAGAGGGAGGCCTCTTTAAGTAATGTTTTCAGTAGCTAGAAGTTTCTTTGATTTATGTTTCTAGTTTTTGAAGTAATAAAACAAGCTCTCCATGACGAATATAGAGTTTGATAAAAAATGGTTCCCACCTGCCAAGGAAAACAATCATGCATAGTTTTGAATTTCAGTAACTCACAAATTCATTATAATGCAATAACAACACTTCTTGAACATGAGAATCAGCATTAACAAGCTTATTCTAAGAATATTATGGGATGCTATGAAACATGGTGTTTCATGGTACATATAAAGTTACTGAGCATGTGAGCTATAGCACAAATGAGTCAAATGATGCCAAACAATAAAGTGATTTTCTACCTTTCTAAGATGCTCTCTTTGCCTCTTTTGGGGTGACATGCCTGTTCTTACTTATGTACTTAAAGAGATATTAATCTATTTTCCAGTTTGGATCCTTTTTTTGGGCAAGGCACTCCAGGCTAACAAATCTTGCTAATATATGACTCTTTTTTGGAGGGAAGAAATATTGAAGCTTTGCTATGATTGCAAGACAATGATTTTAGTTAAATCTAAATCTAAATTTTTGGTGGTCTTGTGTCCAAACAAATGTCAAGGTCTATGTATCTTCATGTCACATTTGCCTCCGTATCAAGCCTTTAACTATCATACTAATCAGCCTGCTGAACCACATACCCTCTCGATAGGAGTCTTTGGACACCATATTCTTGGATTTTATTTTTAACTTTTATGTGAGAAGGGTCTGAATTCCATTCTGCACTGGCTGTTGCTGATGTGGTTCTCTTCAGTTCTTTCGTGAAATTTCAATTTATTCATCGTACCAGGAATAACAATAACATCAAGCCATTGGATAATCCATCAATCCTAAATTAGAACCCTAGTGTAACACATATGTTGGGAAATTCAGAGGAAACGGTGTCTTTTAAATTACTTCTTTAGTTAAAAAAGATTCTCAGCTAAATTTGAAATGGAACTCCGTTGAATTAGACATGTTATTTTCTGGGATAGGGTAGTATTTTCTGCTAATGCTTCAGGTAATGTGGTTGCAACTCTGTCAAGAGTATGGATAGGCAATTGATAGGCCATATGTCAGTCTGTCGGCCCCTTTTTCCATCTTTAAGGTCCCCCAAGACCTTCTACATGTTTTGAATCAGAAAATATGTAGAAGATTGCCAGATTATGGTAATTGCCAATGTCAAGTACTTTGGCGGGGTGGTGGTGGGCCATCAATATTAAGTCCAAAAAATATAAACAAAAAAGGGCCATAAATTCCATCCGCATTTCCTCTGTGACATCATGGTGTTACTGCCACACTTCTTCAAGCCCTTGAAGATGGAAGAAATTCATTTAAGGTGCATAGATACCAACTACAAAAAGATTGCTTCCTCCATCTGTTATGTGATAAGGTGTCATGCTAATGTTATTAATGGTGGCCTTGCAAGAAGATTACACAATAAACTATAATTAAGTCAGAGATCAGTTTGACAGCATAGGAAGACCATGATTGATAATGACATTGCTGCAACAGCTATGAAAGATAATCAGAAACTCTCTGAGATCAACAAATAAATAAATACAAATAGGTTCTGCGCAATGCTGATCCAGTTTGAAGAATGTGATATGTAATTTATTTTATTGGTTTATCAAATTTATTGGTCAACCATTTTATCACCGGGTAATAAGTAATAAACCTCTGATATTTCCCAAGTAACAATTGTTTTAAAATCATATGTGTTTCCCTGAAATTAATGCAAATCTCTAGTATATAAAAAACGGTATTGAAAATTAGCCTGATAAACAGATGAAAAAATCATCTGATATACAGCTTTAGGGGAACATTTTGCTAAGAGATGCTTAAGAGTGCCCAAGAAATGCCTTTATTACTGCTACCAGTGTGTAATTTGACAATTTGATTACTTTTGAATCCCAGTGCAAGAAACTGGCAGAAAAAGAGACAGGATATCACACATGACAACTTTCACAGCAAGTAACAATTTATTGCATTATCCAGCTTACCTCAGGGTTGATAAACTTTTTGACAGACAAGAGGCCTTTTCATTGTTTCGTTTCAGTGTTGACTTGGCAAATACAATGTATTGTGTTAATCTTTTGCCAGATATGCTTTGCTTGCAGTTCTGTTGGAAGAAGCAGAGCAAATCAAATGAAAGTCCCCAGACTCCCAAAGACGATAAGTTTTGCTTCTGCCTGGATATTTTTTTGTTTTTGTTTTTCATGTCTTATTGTTATGAACGCTATTTTTCAGGATGGCCTGTTGAGGTTCCCCAACTGGATTATACTTGTGATCATAAGAATTCCTATTTTTTTCAACTGTTCTCAGTATTTGTAATAGAAGCAGAAATTAGAGCAACATCTGAGGAGATTGAATGCAAAGAAGGAGAAAGACATGAAGAGAGGCAGGTTTACCAGCCTGCAGATTGGAAATTCTGGCAACATCTATGGTCACATGAAAATGGCAAGAGCCATAGTTGGCTTGACATGCATAAGTAGATATTATTTCCCAGCTAGTGAGGTACACATAGGTAGTCCTCGACTTACAATCACAATTGAGCCCAAAATTTGTGTTGCTAAGTGAAACATTTGTTAAGTGAGTTTTGCCCCATTTTACAACCTTTCTTGCTACAGTTGTTAAGTGAATCATTACTGATGTTACATTGTTAAATGAATCTGGATTTTCCATTGATTTAACTTGCCAGAAGGTCACAAAAGCTGATCCTGAGACACTCCGTCTATCATAAATATGAGCCAGTTGCCAAACATCAGAATTTTGATGACCAAGGGGATGCTGCAATGGTTGTAAGTATAAAAAATGGTCATTAGTCACTTTTTCCAGTGCCGTTTTAATTTGGAAAGATCACTAAAGGAACTGTTGTAAGTCACAGACTACATGTATAAAAAAGATGATTAAACATGATACCTGTCAAACTTTTCAAGCTATCCATACTGCATACCTAAGGGACTAGAAATTGGTACACAAAAACCAAGAGACCATGTGTTCTAATCCTGCCTTAGACATGAAAATGGGCTCGGTGACTTTGGGCTAGTCAGTTTCTCTCAGCCAACCCACCTCACAGGGTTATTAATGTGGGGAAAATAGGAGGAGGAAGGAATATTAAGTATGGTTACCAGCTTAAGTTATTTATAAAAATGATAAAAGTAGGATAAGAGTAAATAAAGTAAATAAAAATAATAGCCCTATATCCTAAAAGGTTCCTGCAAGTATGTATTATTTATAAGTAGTGCTAATTAAGCTTCATTATCATTGTCAAATTCTTTAGAGCTAACATACTTTTTTAAAAATAATTCCTCTCATCAACCTCTTATTCCACAGGTTGATGTTTATTTTCAGTAATGCACAGTAAATAAGCTTCTTCGTGTGTGGAAAGAACCCATGAGAAATACAATGGTTTGTCCTTATATATGCAGCCCTGTTGCCTCATTATTTGGGTCTCAATCTGCTGTACAATGTACGTAGAGGGTTATATCATTACATCACACTAAAGCAAAAAAGAATAAAGTTGCAAGTAGGAATAATGTTTGAATATTCATTTTTCTTTTTGTAAAAGTTGCATAAATTAAAAATGTGATAAAGATTATAAATGATAATTAACACGCATTAGAGGCAAATGAAATAGATCTATGAAATTAATTTGGTTTATAAAAAATTGAGAAGTGTTTTATATAATAGTGAAATGTTTAGACTCTGACCTTTAAGAGATATTTGAAGAAGATAGTAAGGATGATTTTGAATTTGGAAAATGTGACAGAAATCTATGAAGTATTGGATGGATATGATGTTGCCCCAAACAGCTCTGTTTGTATAAGAAGTGATGTGCGTGAAGAAAAAATAATAAAAAACACACTTAACAAAAAGAATATTTGTTTTTCTAAATATTTATTTTTAATATCAATTTTACATCTGTTGCTTTTATGTTTTGTTTCATTCGATTGTAGTATGCTGTCCCCAAAGTCACTTTTAGTGAAATGAACTGCAATACAAATTTGGTGAATAAATAAATACATTGTACGGGGAATACTTTTTGTAGCTAACTTGTGGTTGTCCAGAATTTTGTACCCTGTTTTGTCTGGGTAGTGAAAACGTCCAGATTCTCAAAAACAGTTAAATTGGTAAACCGGTTCCTGAACTGTATTCAGTTGTGAATATTTTATATATTTAAAATACTAATAAATGTAGATGTTACTGAGACAGATTATTAACTAACTTTTTCTTCAGTGCAGCAGGTTTTTTATTATTATGACCTTTCCTGGGATGGAGTTCCCATTTTTCTCCAGTCTCTGCAAAAGCTTTGGAACAAAGATCACATAAGGAGCAGGGAGAAGACAATTTACTTTGAATAGTAAATAGATGTATACTAATTAAAAAAATAATTTGTATATGTTCCTATTACACTGCTTACCTATCTTTGGTATACTTCTCTTCTGTGGATTAGGGAAATTTTTATCACCATGAAGACCTCTGGGTTGGCATTTTTCATGATCCAGCTCTCTTAGGGTGTCTGACTTTATATGTGGACGTATTGTATCTTGTTTGTACCGTACACAAATATAAATGGATAAATCTAGCACTGTGAAGTAGAACAGTCCATACCACAACAGTTAAAAATGATTGCCTGTTTCTAACAAATCTTAACTGATATCAGTTTTTAAATGCAAGAAAGAGATGGTTTTGCCAAATATGTTACCCAACAAGTGATGAAGTTTGCAGAGTGACTTTGAAGATGCTAACAAGTAGCGGAATGTGTTCATATGTGTGTAATTTTGTTTTACAGTTTACGTGTTCTCATTTACTTAGGGGATTTCATTAGGCCAAAATAGTTCTGTGCCGAGCACAGCGCTGAGTCCCCAAAGCACAGAGATAATGCTTTCTGGGAGAAAGTTTCAATTTCTTTCATATTCCCATTTTCAGCCATTTTTGCTCTTTTCATGAAAGGAAATAGCTCAATAACTTTAAAACTCATAATTCCTCTTCTACTACACATTCAGCTAAATTCTGAGCCAACTTTTTCACAGCTGTCATAACAAACCTACTTCTGCATGCTACTAATGAAATCAGACTGGTCAATGTAGTACTTGAAGTACTTTACTTTTCCTGGAAGTTTCAAAGTACAAGTCAGTGTTAAACGGATCATCTCTTGTATTTTTAAGCATGTGATTTCATGTATTCCATAGAGGAAAATAAAACAGAGAACATAGAAAACCAATTATTCATAAAATTATGAGAACTTTACTCATTAAGTTCTGTTAAGAAACCTTAGCTTATTTCTTTTTCATGTTGTCATTCTGCATTAAAAACAAATGGAGCCCCTTTTAAAATTCTTATGTTTGTTAGAATCTTTAAAAAGTCTGCCAGATAAATAATAAAAATATTTCTCAAATTTTATTAATTTGGGCTGTTTTTGTTCTTTCACTCTTCTGGAAACTTTTGATTTAGTCCTTTATTGATACCAAAATTTTCTGTTATTTGGTTATTTGGCCAGCCAGATGTTCAGACTGAATTTGGCACTTGTATTCACCAATTGAATCCTGAGATAGGGAAAAAATTATCCACCTATCCAAGGAGCTGGGATAGGCAGAAGTGGATGTTTGATGGTGTTGCAGATATTGTTGCAGGGTGTAAGATATTCCAAGTAAAACTTCCTTTTGTAATTGACTGATGGTGATTTTGTCAATGCCTGTGGTGTTCAAGTGGCACTTCAGTTGTTTTGGGATTGCACACAAGGCACCTATTACTGTTGATGAATAGGATTCTTTTTTGGCCAAGTATGATTGGAGACATAAGGAATTTGTCTTTGCTCTCAGTGTGCATAAAGGGAAAAAATAGCAATAATAAGATACATTCAACAAGAATCATAAGATATAACACTTAGTGATAGTCAAATGGGAGGAGATAGGTATTAGGAAGGATGATGCTACCTTTGATTGCTTTTGCCACAGTTGTTTCATTACTATTTTCAGGTCTTTGAATTTTGTTATCTTTTCCAGTTCTTTCTCTTCTACTCTGCTGTCTCCAAGTACTGCCAAGTCCACTATCCAGATTTTTTGCCATTCTTATTGACAATGGTTAAATCTGGGGTATTATTTGATAGGTGCCTATTGGATTCTAAAGTCCCAGAGCACATTGGCTTCCTCCCTTATACTACTTTCAGGGATGGGTTTCTCCTGGTTCGCTGGTTACCCACTTCGTGGACGCGCTTTCCGAATGGCTTTCAAATGGGCACTGCGCGTGATTGACTGAGAAATCTCCGTGCGGTTCTGCAAGCACTCTGACAGAACAGCTGCACGGCAGATGTCCGTGGATATTCGCCACGTAGCTGTTCTGTCAGAGTGCTTGCCGAACCGCACAGAGATTCTCAGTCGATTGCGCGCAATGCACGTTTGAAAGCCGTTCGGAAAGCGCGCCCAGCGAACTGGGAGAAACCCATCCCTGACCACTTTGTCTGTTTTGCGGTCCTTCCAGTTATTGCCTGCAGGCAAATGGTACTTCTTGCAGATCTTTCAATGTACCATTGTTGCAACTTTGTCATGCCATTGTAATCAGTCTGTATGGTCTTCTTGCAGCAGTTAACCAGATGATCCACTGTTTCTTCAGCTTCTTTGCAGAGGCAGCATTTGCTTTGTTAGTGTCTTCTGAATTCTATCTTTGTTTGTATATGTTGGGTGCTTTCCTTTCTTCTCAGGGAGAAAGAGCTTATTTTCAACTAGATGCTGTTGGACTTTTCAGGTAGGTTTTCAATTTCTCCTCCTTGCAGTATGTTGTTAAATTGCTTGGCAATGAGTGGGTATAGATCAGTCAGATGTTTCAACCAAAAACTATGCAGTTCATCTTCACCTGGTAAGGAACAATTAGTTTCCATCTCCTTTAACCAAGTTGCATTCTTATCATATTTCTCTGGGTTATCCCATATCTGTGTCCAGAACTGCACTGCCTGCAAGTCCTGTTTTATCGCTCCGGGGTGTCTGCAGCGGAGAGGGAGCCGCACAGGTTCCAGCCTCTCTCCCTCACCCCTCAAACACCCTTCACCTTGCCGGTTTGGCAAAGAAGCTCGGAGCGAGGAAAAAAAATATGAGGGAGGGGGAAAAAAACCTCACGTGCTGCCCCCACTGACGCAGGATGGCAGCTATTTCTGGTCGCTCCGGATCGAAGCGAGAGAATTGAAGGCAGCTCAGGGTGGGGGTGGGGGAGAGCGAGCTCTCTCCGCTGCCTCGTTTTTGGAAGGCTGGCGCAGAGAGGCAGCTCCTGATCAGCTCAGCTGATCCGTGGGCCCCAATTAAGGGTCCCAGCTGCCATTAGCTGACCTGGGGAAGGGAAAGGCTGCCTCCTGTGCTTATGCCAACCCCCTTCACTTGATCTTATTTTCAGGGGGGGTGCCCTATATTTATGCTCACCCCAAAAATCAGGCTAGGGCTTATTTTCTGGACCTGTCATATTTAGGGGGAAACACAGTATATGCCTAATACTGGAAATCAAAAGAATTGCCCAATAAAACTCATAGAATTGCAAAATTAGAATGTGCTGATAGGAATAAATTGACAATGAAAATCAAGGGAAAAGGAAACTCGGAATACTATAAAATTTGGGGTGCACTATACAAATGAACAGTCTTGACTCGAGGACAACTTATAACAAAATCTTGCAAGCCTGCCTGTGTTTTCCCTCACCTTCTTCTTATACCAGGGAGTTGTGGGGTTAACTGAGTCCCTTTCTCATTCTCTCCCACCTGCCTGGGCTTAATGTATGCTTCATCTGCTCCTGATATTTTCCTAAAGCTGCTGGCTGCTTTCTTCAAGGTCATCTCCATGGTTCCCTAGAGCATTTGTGTAGCACTCTGTTAATTTCTGGATGATTCTGTACCTTCTCTTAGAAGTATGTTGTTGTTTTTTGTTTATTGCACAGGGATTAGGGATAACAAAGGCCAAATGTAAAGGTGATGCTAGGCATACATGGCTGAGTTGTTCCTTTGGTTTTCTTCTGGTATCATTTTGATACAAATCCTGAATTGTCAGCTAGTAGCAAGCAAGGAAATTTGAAACTTTCATAACAATGCATTTCTCAAGGCTGTTCTTGGAGAGAAAGGTATGAGTCCCGGTGAGCAACTTATCCAGCCTCCCCAAAAGTCTTCTAGAAGTTTTACCACAATGTTGACTTGAACTTCAGAAATACTTTCTCCCTAAACTTCCAGTAATACTAAAAAAAACCTACATTAGTTTGCTCCAGCACAGTAAGACTACTTAACATGTGTTTTTGAATCTTTGTGTAAACCCATGGATTCTATAATAGACCACAAATATATAGTGTTCTGCTCTTCCATTTGATTCATGGAGTAGTAGTTAAACAGGAATAATTTGGTTTATAAGAAATTGACTGTAGCTGAAAGTTTAATCAGTGATAGGAAAGTGCAATTTAGTCAGGAGAATAATGTAATTTCTAAGCTGACAATTCAGGTTCTAAGCAGGGAAACCACTTGCAGGGGACTTTTCTTCAGAAATATAAACACCTTTTTAGCTACTACACTAAAGGGGAGACATTTAATATAATCCACCCCTTTCCCTATTGGGAAAGAACCTTCAAAGATAAAGATATCTTTGAACAGGTTTTTCAGCTTATTTGTCCCAATTATATTATAGACCACTAGCTAATGACCCGGCGTTTCCCAGGTAATTTTTTTATGGGACTGCCATCTTCCTTCCTTCCACCACCCTCTCTCCTTCCTTATCTCCCTCAGTTCTCCTCCCTTTTTTCTTCTTCCATTCCTCCTTCCTTCTTTCACTTCTATTCCCTCCTTCCTTTGTTCCTTCCATCCCTGCTTCCTTAT
>JANHGC010003786.1:66921-78319 GCA_027560395.1 Boaedon fuliginosus | reverse complement strand
GTAAAAATGCAAGTAGAAAAATAGGGACCACCTTTGGTGGGAAGGTAACAGCGTTCCGTGCGCCTTCGGCATTTAGTCATGCCGGCCCCATGATCACGGAGACGTCTTGGTAATTATAGCTCATATGGACAAAAATACAGTTTTATTACCACAGTGAGACTGACTACTTTCAGTTGTCATAATTTCTCTGTGGGAAAGAAACAACAAAGTACTTGGAAGGTTCCAATTTTTCCATTTATTTAGGATTGCTGTTCAGATCTTTCTTTAATTTAGCGGTAACACTGTTCTTGTTTGCTCTAAGGATCTTTCCACCCACACACGTATTCCCAGTTGATACTTCAAAAATGGGCAACACTTGTCTCTGGAAATATAAAAGAAAAACCTGAAAGCAGATTTATAGTATGTCTACTTTGTTTGTGGCTTTGTATTGCCTTGTACAATCAAGTGTAGGCTGCTCAGAGGTTACATTCCCAGGCTGTAATTTAACAGTTTCAAGGATGCTTAATTTCTTTGAATATTGTAAGCATGAGTATGCTTACAATGTAGTTCTATACATATTTATTCAGAAGACCAGTGGAATCAATAAAACTTGGATAGATCTTTTTAAAATTCTGTCTTTGGTTAGGACTCATTCCTTTGACTATGACATCAGCATTTGGGAAAGACCAAGAGAAAAAGGCCAAGATATTTAAAAAAAACAAACAAACCCTAAAGATAATAAATAAAACTATTATTGCTGCAGTATATTTTTCAATGTTTAATTAGGGTGGATAAATAATGTGTTTTTGTTTTTTGAACTTTCAGTCACATTATTTAATGTTCTCGTTTAGCATTGTTCTGACTTTGAATTTTTTTCTTTTGTATTTTGTATTCAACCTTTTTGAATTAAATAAATATTTGGCCAAAAAAAGGGAAAATCGTAACTATCCAATGGGGTCTGCTGATAGCTCTGTTTCAGTCAGCACATTTATTCTGATAGGTTGTGATTAAGTTCCTTCACACAGGAAATTGTAGACTGTATTGCTCAAGAGCCTTGGTGGCGGAGTGGTTAAATGCAGTACTGCAGACTCTGCTGACTTGTTCAGTAGGTTGCCAGATTGAATCCCACCAGGCTCAACGGGAGTTGGGCGGCATAAAAATTAAATAAATAAATAAATAAATAAAAGTGGAAGTAGAAAGTTTGCTCCTTTATATTAGTGATTGGTAGCCATGGCATATTCAATTAATAGAAAGAAAAGAAAGAAAATTAATAGAAAAGTTCTTACTTTATCTTGATTCCACCAAAACATTCAATATTATGAGTTGATTCAGAATTCACATTTTGAAACTTGGTTGCTGATTTATCCAAAGAAGACAGATAATTTAAGAATTAAATTCATATATGATATCACTGATTTTGAATTCAGTACTTTTAATCAAAAATGTCTCAAATGAACCAGTTTTAAAAAAATTAAAACTAAAAATAAGGGAAGTTGAAAGCATAGGTAGTTGACGACTTAGGACAATTGAGTCCAAAATTTCTGTTCCTAAGCTAGGCATATTGAGTTTTGTCCCATTTTAGGACATTTCTTGACACAGTTGTTAAGTGAATCACTGCAGTTGTTAAATGAATCTGATTTCCCCATTGATTTTGCTTGTCTGAAGGTGATCACATGACCCTAGGACATTGCAGCTGTTATGAATAAATGCCAGTTGCCAAATGTCCATTTTTTTATTAAAAATTTTTTCTTTTTCTTTTATAGATACATCTTTTGTCTGAGCAGGGTTGTTTGGGGTAACAATTATATCAACATATTTAATAACAATCACTTTTCTCTCTTCAAGTTTCATTGCATTTCTCCTATGTAAATCATTTCCATAATCTTATAGTTTACAGTCAGGTAAAGCTTACATCACCAATCAATTTGCAATTCTATTATATTTCTAATAATTCACTGTTAATTACTTCTTTTTTTCAATTCAATTAATTAATTAATTTTCATTATTTTATCTTGTAACTAATAAAAGTCTATCGTTTTCTACAATATTATAAATTGATCTTAAAGTGGCAAGAAAGAGGAGCAAACAAACAAAACATAAAATAAACAGTTTAACCACAGGTTTTTTCTCTTCCAATTTTCTCACATTTCTCATATTTAAGTGACCATCTCTTGTTTGTTCCTTAGTTCAACTATTAAAGTTTTTCTTCAATTATTCTTTTCTGTAGCATGCATCAATCTTAAAAAAGGCTAAGTTTAAATATTTCCATTTGTATTATAATAGTTTTCTTATTTCAGTTATCGCCATAACTTTAACAATATTAATAAAAGTATTGACTGTTTCACTCCATCTAATTTACATTGCAAACTCAAATTTTATAAAAAGCCTCACCTTACTGAAAGAGAAAACCTCCCTTTTTTTCTGCTAAGTATTAATATTATTTTTATGCCAGATATATTCTAGTTTCCCCCACGTTCATACCTGCCATTAACATGCTAATAATCTAATAAATCACATTTGTCATTTTTAAATCATTTCCATAATCTTATCTTTTACCATCAACAAAACCATACATCAACAATCTATTTGCAAATCTATTATAGTTATAATAATTCACCATTAATTACTTTTCTCTCAGCTCAGTTAATTAATTTATTTTTATTATTTTATCTTACTACTAATATGCTATCATTTTCTACAGTAATATAAATTGATCTTAAAATAACAAGGAGGAGCAAACAAATAGAACAAAAGAGAAAACAGTTTAGCAATAGGTTTTTTTCTGTTCCAATTTTCTCACATTTTTCATATTGAGGTCATTTCCATAATCTTATCATTCTCAACACCAATTTAAACATACCTCAAAACTTCAGTTTGTGAATTCATAATAGTTATAATAATTCATTTTTAATTCTTTGTTCCTTAGTTCCACTTGTTAATTAAAAGTTTCCTTCAGTTATCATTTGCTGTAGCATACATCAACCTTCAAAAAAGCTAAGTTTAAATATTTCACTTATAATAGTTTCTTATTCATTAATTTTATATCATTTATCTTTCATTAGGTTTCATCTTCTTATTCCAGTTATCGTCACACTTTAACAATATTAATAAAAGTATTAGTTGCTTTCCTCCCTCTATCTAACTTGCATTGCAAACATACATTTGTCTAGTTAATTATACATTCAAAATGGCTGAAGTTTAGCCGTCATCACGTTGCCTTCTTTAGGTAAGTGTCGTCCTTCTTTGTCTTCCCTTCTTCCCAGGCTTCTTTCTTCCATTTCAACCTCTATGGTCTTTCTTGTTATTTAAATGGTTCGTGTTAATCTGAAATGTGATTTTTTTTGGATTAAAAATATAAAACAGAAATGTCATGTGGATTGCATTTGGCTAAAAGGACAATGTAGCCAATTTTGTAGGCATCTATTTTGATGTGAATCTCGTTAATTTCAATAAGGTAGAACATCAAGATTAGTGTATCTAACAGTTTTTTCCCAACTTCAGGCCTTCAGATGTGCTGTATAGCAATTATCATAATCTCTAGATTATGATTAGACCAGGAGTTGCCAAACTCTTCAGCTCATTGACCCCTTCGTGAAGTTTCATATTGTAATTAATTCCAAATCATTTATTATATTAAAATATTTTAATATAATAAAGTATTTATTGTTTAATATTTGAATATAAAGTAGCATAGATGCTACTTTAATAGTAGTACAACTGACAACAACAATGGATAGTCCCATCAACACTTGGGCTTTAATATTCACTATTTTGGGGGGCCCTAATGTTTTAGACATTAGAAGTATAGGAGTTGGTCTAACATTGAAGGCATGGATTGGGTACAAACATTCTGAAGTGCAGAAATATAGGTTTCTATATGGCTTGCTTTTACAACACAATAAATGTGTTTTTAAAGAACCTGTGACATCATAGATGCTTCTGCTCTGGTTGACTGCTGGGAATAGGGGGGAAAATAAGAAGTAAGAGAGAAAAATAATTTAGGGGAAGAAAAAAGGAAGACTATTTTTGCATTTGGCATATGACCCCCACAAGTCATCCCAAAGGATCATGATGCACATCTCAGATGCCAGAGCTGTATGTGGATGGGCAAAGCCTTTTAGCTAGTAAAACCATGACCTCCTATCCAAAAGTTTCCACCAAATTGTAATGTTTATGGAAATAAAAGAGAAAAATAAGTATATACCATAGAGAACAGTTCAATTAACAGTTACTTTGTTGCTATCCATTGCTTGGTCCTGCTTCCTCCTTAGATGCAGCTCCTGGCATGCTGTTCAGATGCCAAATGTGACCTTCAGCTTGAAGAAAGTTTTGCTACCCTACCATAATGAATGTAAGCTTTATAAAAAAAAAGAATTCCAATTCCTAGTATAATGCATATTTAGTTAAGCACTTAAAATAATTACTGTTAATGTTTTTGATGTAATTTTTCATAGTCTATTCAAGGCCCAGATCACCGTGGAGTCATGCAATGAAATATTCTTAATTGTGATGCATTATATTATGATGAGAATAATTGAGCATTTTCAGTGTACTGTGATAGATTTAATTAACCGTTGCAAAAGATCAGAAATGCTTAGTTAGACAAACAACACTTGCTTAGACTGAAAAATCACTGAATGGGAAGGAAATGCCACCAGCAACCCAAGCATGCAAAACCTCAGTCCTCCAATGCCCTCTAATGCTTTATCTGTACAGCCAATGAAGTTTAGATGGAGAAGATTTAACAAAAACTGGCCCTTTACCCATAATGGGATTTGCACTGCAGGAAAATAATACATTTTCTTGGGACATCTTGTAGCCATGTAAAAATAACTTATGTAAGAGATGGCCAGACTGAGCCCAAGGGAGGGGGTCAAGCATGTCATCAGTCTTGAGTCCTTTCACGCCCACGAGAGATCTAACTCCAGCCCACCTTGAATTCTATTGGTTCTTATTTACTGCCAACTTGATTTGACTGTTAGTAGTGCAGATTCATGTAGAGAGTGGTAGCATGCAATACACCTGTATTCTTTTGAACCGTGTTGGCTCTAGATTTCCTGCACTTGATAGCTAAGTTCTTGTAACCAAGCAGCAACAACCAGTTACTCTTCCCTTAACAAGATTCTAAATTATTCTCTGGCAGAACACGTGGCTTCATTCTCCCAAAATGGCTTTATCCATTTTGGGTTCATTTCAGAGAATGAATTTAGAATAAAAACTTAGTGAAAACTGAGCATTATTATCTGAATAATGCCATGAGTCATACTCTATAACTAATGTAGAATTAAGATGGTACACACCTGCTGAGCAGGAAGCCACAAAGGGAAATGTTTCAGATGAAACACCTAAAAGAAGTTTTTGAAAGTGTGAGCTTGACAACAGTGGAACCATTTTAATGAACTACAGCTGTTTTATGGATGAAATGTGGACATTGGGTAGAATGCTACAGGTGCTGCCATTGCTTTTTATCATGTTGGAAGATTTCACTGTAAATGGTTCATGTATTCTGTCTTTGACCCCATAAAAGCCTCACACTCTGACTTTCACTTCTCAAACAAGGAAGAGACACTATCAGCTCTTATCTGGTCCGTGTGCATGGAGATTGGTTGGTGGTCCTAAGAGCTGTAGTTCAGCAGCATCTGAATGGTCGCTGTTAACTTTTTCTGTTTAAAGGAATTTGGTTTTCTGGGCTCTGAAAGTGCAAAGCACAATTGATTCTTAATGAACTGATTCTTATTCATAGTTTCAATTACCTTGTTTGGTTATTTCCTATTCTGGTATATCTCTTCAGCAATTCCTCCCCGCCTCCTCTAGGCTTGTGTTCTCAAGCCTATTTCCTTGGATATATTTTGACAGCTTTGTTGAATATAGCTCGGATTTAAAATTGTGACACCAGACTCCTATCAAAAGTGGTACTCAAACTGTATCATTAGAATTTAATGCCTCTTTTTTTAAGGAGTTTATCCTTAGGGAGGCCAATGGTAAAATAAAAAAAAAAGAATCCAGGCAAACTAATGTTTTGCCTCTGGCTTAATAATTAACAAATTGCACACAAATTAATTTAAATTCTTTCCCCTGTCCAATTCATCTTTTTCTTTTCCCCAATTTCCATATATTATGTTACAGGGCTGTTTAAGCAATACCAATGCCTATAAAGAAACAGCAGGCTGATTATGAATGTAATTTCCCCATTTTGTTTATTTTGAAAGTTATATAATTTGTTTTGCCATTCTGTCTTACATCATGTCAAAAGGGTTTGGCAGCAGTAGTGAAGCTATGAAACCCCATGTTAAATTAGTGGAGGGGGAGGTCTTTAAAACAGTAATATTGGTTCCAGAGAAACAAACCGTAGAAGTGTACAGGTCCTCAACTTACAGCCACAATTGAGCCCAAAATTTACGTTGCTAAGTGAGAATCTTATTAAATAAGTTTTGCCCCATTTTACGAATTTACTTGCCGCAGTTGTTGAGTGAATCATCACGGTTGTTAAATTAGTAACGCTTGTTAAATGAACCTGGCTTCCCTGTTGTCTTTGCTTGTCAGAAGGACACAGAAGGTGATCACATGACCCCGGGGCACTGCAACCATCATAAATATGAACCCCTTGCCAAGCATCTGAATGTCAAGCCCATGACCATGGGGACACTGTGATGGTTATCACTCACTTTTTTCAGTGCTGTTATAACTTCAAACAGTCACTAAGCGAACTGTTGTATGTGGAAGACTACCTGTACTGCATGCTTAAGTCACCGGAAACTGTTGTAAAATAGTGGTGTGGTTGAATTATGTCATTTAAAACACTAGTTTATAACACATTAGTGATTATGGTCATATGTTAGCCTGGGAGTCCCTGCTGGAGAGGTTCTCAGATGGTGAAGCAAAGAGCTACATGAACGTGAGGAGGACCCAGACTTTGGCCTTGAGCCCTTCTTCCCAGAATCCCACTAGCAACTGTATTCCAAAGGTAGCACTTAGAAGGAGGAAAAAATTGATGATTCCACCCCCAAAAAATAACCTAGTGGACAGCAGTTGCAACAATAGTGGAGAAATGTAAAGGCTGCTGTTACCCACGTAGCATAGCTTCCAACCCAAGTTCTCACCTTGTTTTATCATACATATCCAGAAGAATAAATTCTGCAACAGTTTCAGTTGGCAGATTAGCTGTAATTTGACATTGTGCCCCAAGGAATTCAGCAAATGGCAAAGAAAAGAGTCGTGAAATGATGGCTGCCACAATTAAATGATGGAAACTGTTTGAAGATAATTCAGCAAAATGGTTTTCTATTTCTGGGGCAAGAAAAAGAACAGACCATTGCATAAGATTCCGAGAAATGTTGGCATAACTCTAGAAGTGGTATTCTGCATTTGGTTACAATATTATATTTGTACTGAATTCCTGGTATTGAAAAATAGAATAACATTGCCAGAAGACGTGAAATGCATTCATCAAGACATAAACTAGAACCTATTTGAATTGCCACTTTCAAGTAGTGTGGCAGCCAGCATATAAATTCAAAGGAAGAATATGTCAGAACCAAGGCTTGTAATATAAAAGGGCATAGGGAATATATATTGGTATGTTGTTCTTGCTTGAAACGCTAATGAAGAAGTAGCTTGGGACCACATAGAACAATTTTAGGTATGCCAAGGGCTGCAGTAGATAACTCAAGGATGAAAAAGAGGATACACATGTTACGTAGGGGTGAACTTGGTTTTATTCTAGTCACCATGGTGTTTCCATACCTCTACCCCCTGTTAAATAAAGCTGACATGCTTTATTTAATTTGAGATTCTTCTTCAGATAAAGGCCAGGCCAGATCTTCAAGAACAAAGGAAGGAAACTGTTTAGACCAGGGGTGTCAAACTCAAGGCCCATCCCAGTCTCTGTTTTAGGCTGGGATGGCCTCCTGCAGCCATCTGTCAGCAAAAATGAAGCTCCCATTTTCACAGGCAGAGGACTGCAGGAGGCTGTCGATACACAAGTGATGTTGAGCTGGCCACGCCCACCCTGGCCACATCCTTTCCCCCCGGAGGTCAAACACAAAGCTGATGCGAGTTTGAAACCTCTGGTTTAGACAATGGCATTCACTGTAAGGTAAGACCATTCCTTGTTTGACTGAAGCATCAGAATGGTTCACACTTTCTAACTTTTGCAAGCTATGATGGCATTTTATCTGCGGAAGGTTGGCATTGAGCTTTCCTAACAGATCTCCACACACATCCCATTTGGAAATACCGTGAACAGACAGATAGACACACACACTCATTAAGCCTGAGCTTAATGTAAAGAGCATGCTCACATTGTCTTAATTCTTGGCAACAAAATAATCCATGAAATCTTGAGTTTCATCATTCTAAATCCTTGGCAACTCTGATGTGTGACATACGAAGCATGAAATATTCTCTTCCCTCCTTGATCCTTTCAAGAGCTGAGACTAGGAATTGGGAGGCAGCTTTCTGTAAATGAAAATAGGAAGCAATACTGGAAACATATTGTTGCATTTTGCTTTGCTTCTCTGGCACTCCCAGAAGGAGGTGAACAAAAGATCTTGCTAAAAGATTGCATCACAGACTTCAGTTGGATGGTTTTTATTTTTTGTTATGAATTTCCATTTCCCCATATGTCTGGCTTCATATTCTTTGAGCACATTTCTTTGCCAGATTTGCTCCAGGGAAATATTCATTGTAACTGGCACTATACTTGAAATACATTCTCTTCTTATAGTTTCCCTTTGATGTGCTCTTTGCCTTCCACCCCATATCGGCATCAATAAATCTGCACAGAAATGTAGCTTCTGATAAAACTTTATAAGGCATTTGCAGACAGAATGTTGTACCTTTTATTAGGGTCACTTAAACTCAAACATCTGTTTTCTACATTGAAATAATTGGGAAGGATACAAAAATTGTAGTCCATTTGTTTCTGTTAATATACAATATATTGAATGTGGAATAGAGATGTGTTGTATTGAATAACACTAAAGGGTGTTTCACACATCATGGAAGATAAATGTGCCCTTTCACTGCTATGTACATGTCATAGTAAGAAATGTTTGTCCAGTTATGTTTTGATGTATATGTGAACAAAATACACATACTTTAAATCAATAGTCCACATATTCTAAAGTTATCATATTTGAGAAACAAGTGGTTGGAGATTAGAACTTACTTTATCTTACCACAGAAATATATTCTTGTAGGAACAAGATGGGTTTCTTCTATGAAATAGAGAAATGCGTACTTTTGTGTTAGAGGAACATTAAAACTTGGAAACAGTACAGAAAAAATGTTTGTTGCCATGCTTTATTAGTCTAAAGTGATGGTAGACAGAAAAAAGGAGGAACGATGATTTCATTGCACTTTCCAGCAGTAAATATTTGTCTCTAACTAATACTTGGTAAAGAATGTGATGAATTTAAGAGAAACTGCATTCTTTGATGTTTTTTTCTAATAAATGGTAAGAGAAACCAAGAGGAGTCGCTATGGCACTGTATCACTCATCAAACCATCATTAACCTCTACGGCATGGGTGTCAAACTCAAGGCCCATGGGCCATATTTGGCCCATGAGGTGCTTAGATCTGGCCCGCAGGGCCGCCCTGGAAACAACAATGGAGTGGTCTTCAGTGCCTCTGCCAGTGAAAATAGAGCTCGGGAAAGTCACGTGTGGCCTGTCTGAGCTCTGTTTTCGGCTGCGACGGCCTCCTGCAATCCTTTGTCAGTGAAAACAGAGCTTGGGAGGACTGCAGGCAGCCTTCCTGAGCTCCATTTTCACTGGCAAAGTGCTGGGGCCACCACATGTGCCCCTGACACAAGTGATATTGAGCTGCCCCCCCCCCCACGATCAAACAAAATCTGATGTGGCCTCAATGAAATCGAGTTTGACACCCTTGCTCTATGGCATAACACAGTGTATATAAATCAGAAGGTGCAAATTTCACCTTAATTTCCCCCCTTCTCCTTTGGTAAGCGAGTGGTGCCTTCAGTGTCTGAATGAGCTTGGTTTCCTTGTCTGGCCTTAAAAGCTAAGCAGATTAGCATATGGATGGGAGAACTCCAGGGAACACCAGGAATGTCCCAAAATATTGCCAAAAGAAGCAGGGACAAATGATTTGCACAATATGGTGGGAAAACTACGAAAACCTATCAAAGGAAGCCTTGCTATTGATATACGTAAACTCCATTCAATTTCAAGGATTGAGAATGGAGGATTTGTGATTAACGAATCACAAATTGGAAGTTTCTCCCTTGCTTAGGTAATCACAAATCAAGGCATGATTAATTGTTCTTGCTTGCTTACTATTAACGAGGGTAAGCTATTATTCGGCTACCATAACCCAATTCAGAAGTTTGGAAGACAATGAGATAGCCACAGAATTAATGTTTTCTTTTCTTTTTTTACTATGGTCTAGGAGTGGTCCAGTTTTTTCCCCACCCAGCTCTGGTACTATAGTCTATTCTAGCCACTTTGGCAGCAGGTAATGGAAAGAAAGGACAGCAATCAGAAGTTGTAGGACAGAGATCACCATTTTCACTTCTTCTTTTGCAGCATGGGCCAAATCATTTGCCTGTCCAGGGCAGATAGCAAAATGTTTTAGCAAATGCTGCAAAGGTCTCAGTAAAGAAAAAAGAGTTTGCAAGAGCTCTAATAATCTCATGCACAATGGTAGGGCAGTTGTTGGGAATGATGAGGGTCTTGTAGCAGATCCAACGAGAAGTGAAAATTGGATGTGGAGTTATCTGTGTGTTGCACAATAGGTTAAAGCTATATGCTTGGCGATCTTGCAGGAGACACTCGGGGTGCCCCCCCTCCAAAAAAACATTTTCCTACAACATTTGAGAAATCCTGAGTCTAAACTATAAACAAATAAATGCAGCTGCTGTTGGTGAAATCATGGCAGTGGATTTCCCCCCAAATATATTGAAGCATGAATGTTGTTTTACTGAAAAAA
This sequence comes from Boaedon fuliginosus, assembly GCA_027560395.1. NCBI lineage: Eukaryota > Metazoa > Chordata > Lepidosauria > Squamata > Lamprophiidae > Boaedon > Boaedon fuliginosus. Next base: position 67,389 of record JANHGC010003786.1, on the reverse strand, counting down.
GAATGGCAGAAAAAGTTTCCATAGTTAGTGGCAAATGATGTTGATTCATATCACTTCATAGTGACTTCATTGTAGGCAATGCAACTTGACAGTTGTCACATCGTATTAATAGCAGTGGATGGCATTATCTTTTCTTTTACACTTCACCTCCTGCAGTCCTAAAGGCTGTTGGGTGTATTGCTTTAGTCTTTTTCAAAACTCTTATGAAAGGGAAATTCTTTAAACTCAGATTTTTAAAAAATGGGTAACAATTTTGTGCTAATAATAAGAAAAAATATATTATTTTATGATATTTTGAGGTGGGCTACCCAAAAAAAAAAGAGAAAAGAGATAGTAACTACTGTTTCTCTGGTTCTGTGTCAATGAGAAAGAAAACATGAGAAGAAGGAAAGGGGAGGGGAGGGGAGGAGAAGGAAGGGAAGGGACGGGAAGGGAGTGAGGGAAGGAAGGAAGGAAGGAAGGAAGGAA
>JANHGC010003786.1:24122-42319 GCA_027560395.1 Boaedon fuliginosus | reverse complement strand
TGTTGGGGGCAATAAGCTGACTCTGTAACTGCTTGGGGAGTGTTGTAAAGCTCTGATAAGCAGTATATATAACATCTCAGTGCTATTGCTATCCATGTTGTAAGCCGCTCAGAGTCCTTCGTGAATTGGGCGGCCTAAAAATGTAATAAATAAATAAATAAATAAATAAATGGCCAAAAGCTTTTTGCTTTCCATGCTTTGGCTTCTTTCATCTTCTCATGTATTTTTCAGTTTTCTTCTTGATCTGCTATGATTCATTCCTGCTTGTTACTGTTGTCACTACCATCATTCATTCATTCATCCACCCACCCATCCATTCATGTCTCCCAAATGACTTTGAATGGCTTACAAAGTTTGAAACACAGAAAAATCCACCAAAGTAGCTCCCACCATCAATGGGTGAATAATAGCCCCATTCACAAAAAATCCCAAACAATTTTCTATCAATTAATAGAGCTAGTCTAACATCTGACCTAAATGTCTGGGGAAATCCAATATTCTAGATAGCTTCTACAATCTAGAATTTGGTGATCTTGTTGTAAAGTAAATATGCTTCCTCTATTTCCAGAGAAGATAGCAAGAGTCAATTTAGTGTAATGATGAAAGACACAGTATTAGACCAGCCTTGTCTTAATCATGAAGCCAATCTGATGATTTTGGCCAATCACTCTCTCTAAGCCCTAGGGAAAAAGCAATGGCTAACCTTTTTAAAAAAATATTGTCAAAAAAAACCTGTAGAACCTGTAGACAATCACCAATAGACTGACTTGATAGCATCTCCTTCTCTCACACACACATACACACACAAGATACAGTAGCATTGGAGTGAACTGTCAAAGGGCATTACACTCAACTGTTATTTTGGTAGAATATAACTCAGCCATCCCATGAAGTTCCCTGAAGATGAAGCGTATCAGAACTAACTGTTTAAGAGTAAAGAAAGACCTCCTTCCTTAGAGAAGCTCAGAAACTAGGACAAGATCTGGAAAAGCTGCTGTCATTTTCCTATGCAGGAAAGACTTTTAACCCTTTTTTCTGCCAACCAAACTTTCCATCTCTACTGACTCTTTGCCCTATGGAAAGTAGTCTCTCCATTCTAGGAATCCAGAATACATTCCACCACAATTTATAACTTTCTTGGTTCAAAATCTTATTGTCATTTATTTCAAATTATCTAAGTTCTTGCACTTATAGTTAATTTTTCTTTTCTTCAGAAAGGAAGATAGACTCGTCTTTTCAAACTTCTTGTTCCTAAGTTCTCTAAAAGTTTTAATATAGTTTGTTAAGCAATTTCCAAAACTGATTAGAATCACACCATGGTCCCCCTGGAGATCCAGAAGACATGACATTCTGAGGAACAATCTCATCCTGCTCCATATTAAGAAGGTATATATAAGAATACTGCCCAGAAAGTAGCCAAGATGTGTAAGGAAGTGAAATTTCCTGCTTGGGTTTAAAGAAGGAAAGGAAATAATAAAAGTCTGTAATTTGAATTTGAGATACAGTAATTGTGATTTATTTTTCTTTACCCTCATCCAAGCCACATGTCTTATGCTCCATAAGGCAGGTGCATGTCCATTTAAAATTTCAACAGAATATCTCATGGGTTGTCAAAAGGAATTATTCGTCATTTGTGGGTACCCTGACTATTGCAGAAAAAGTTTTAATTATTGTGTATTTTTATTTATCATGGATGAAATGTCAAGGCCAAATCATTCCACAGTACATCATTGGAACTATCTTGGAGATTCTTTCAAACTTAGTTTTATTGTGTTCGTGTTGTTCTTTGTTTGGAAAACTGGTCTAAACCTTTCACATTTCACTTATTCACCCTGGCACCTGGATGGGAAGTGGTCTTTTTTTTAAAAAAAAAAAAAGTTATAGTTGGGCTGAATGCCACCTGTGGAAAAATCAAAGGAATAAGGGTATTCCTTTTCCCTCTACTACTCTGGCTTTCAACAGAGGTTGTAAGAAATCATGTTTTGACTCTGGGTTGATGTTCCAATTCCTTAATTACAGCGGTCATTTTACCTCAGGACTGACTGTCCTGGAGATTAATAGCTGCAAAGAGCATTCATCTTTAGAAGATATTTTATTGGCAGCAAGGTGAGGGGATACATATCACAGTGCATCTTTAATGGAAACTGAATAGAAAATGGATACAAAATGAGAAGACCATACTTGCTTAATTATTTAACTTCCAGAAGTGCTTTTGCTTGCCTTTATCTATAAAAGGTTGTGCTGTGCTACTTTTTCTCACAACACTAATATAACTCACCACTACATGCATTAAGATTCTTCTGCTCCAAGCGTGAAGTGAATGGGGAGGCAGCTTCAGTTCATTCATAGATGAGCTATTTGAGTTCTCATGTTGTCTTTTCTAAATTAGTGGCCTCAAACTATAGAAAGGCTGCTGAGAGTCAACATAGCGGAGAAGATGTTTACTAGAATAGAAAAGAAGAAGTTCCTGCTAGGGGAATATCATATCTGCAGTATAATATTTTTACAGACAAAACCCAAGAGGGGGGCAAAACAGTTTCAATTTCTGATTTTGTGAATGTGGCCACCTTGGTTTCTCGAATTTGTGACTGCTTTTGCAAAAGTTTCCACTATGATTGTTATGAATTTTGACACAGATTTCTCAACATAGGCAGATCAATCAATCAGTCAGAATAGAGCTGGAACTTGGAGGTCTTCTAGTCCAGGTCCCTGGTCAAGCAGGAGACCCTGTAGCATTTCAAACAAGCGACTGTCCAGTCTCTTCTTAAAAACCTCTAGAGATGAAGCACCCACAACTGCTGAAGGCTCCTCTGGTTAATTGACTCTTTTCTAGGGAGTTCAATCATGATATACAAATTGTCACTATATAGTACAGGGGTCTGCCAAACGTGGCAACTTTAAGACTTGTTGACTCAGCTCCCAGAATTCTCCAGCCAAGTTGCCAATTTGGGGACCCCTGATATAGTATATAGCTGAGTATAGATTCTGCACCCCTGGTGAACATGTCATGTGTGTCCTGGTGCTGAAGGAATTGCGATCTTTTTGTTCACCTGTTTAACTATACCAGATGGCTCTTTGCATTCAGAAGCAGCTGTTGCCCTCATTGTTTTATCTCTCTCTTTGTGTGTGTTTGTAATTATATGAAAATTGGGTTTGAGAGAGAATGTTATGCGAGGCATCAAAGTAGATGAAGTTGATGTCACAAAGAGGAAGAGAAAATTATATTAAAAGTATGAATCAAATATAAATGCCTACATTTCACTCAGAAAGCACAGGAACATAATGATAATGGCAGAGCGGGTGAGTTTAAAAGTTAAAAAAGTGTTATTCTGTTGTCAAAATAAGGATAAAGGAAACATGGTTTTCTTGCTGCTCTAGACAATCTTACAGGATGTCTAGAGAAGAGAAGAGAAGAGAGGAGAGGAGAGGAGAGGAGAAGAGAAGAGAAGAGAAGAGAAGAGAAGAGAAGAGAAGAGAAGAGAAGAGAAGAGAAGAGAAGAGAAGAGAAGAGAAAGAGAAAGAGAAAGAGAAAGAGAAAGAAAGAGAAAGAGAATTCTTTATTGGCCAAGTATGATTGGAAACACACGAAAATTGTTTCTAAGCAAACCAGGCTAAGAAGAAAGAAGAGTGAATTTGAGCATTTTCATGGAGAAAGAAATTTATGTAGAATAATGGTGGTTAATTTCTTAGCCTTCTTCTCAGGGTAGAAGCAAGAAGAAATGTATGTCAAAGCCAGCAGAATTGGGGTTGCTAACTGTTCAGGCGGATGATCAATTCTGACTCAAAGGATTAAGGGAAGAGAGGCAAAAACACAACCAAACAAAAATACCTGTCCCCCTTGTTCTATCACTCTTTGCCTTCAAGAACTTTCTTATAGGGGGTAGGGCTACCCTATATAGGGCTGCAACAATCCTGATCATCATTAGATGGCAGCAAATGGATTTTTGTATGGTGTTGAATGACATGACAGTCCTGTGTCTCCAGGTATGGCTGTGCGATGATTTCATTGAGGGCAAGTGAGGGTACCAAACAGGCCAGCACTTTTGTCATAAGGAAGGCAGTTACTGTATATATTTGAAAACCAAATAAGAGCCGGTTGCATTATTTATTTGCCTGATAAAAATGCTTTGAGGAATTATCTAGTCGAAGTAAATACTTAGGCAAGATTTACTTTTTTCCCAAGTTGGTGTTAGGTTTCAACTGTCAGGATTTATATGATTTGGACAGGGCATCCCATGATAGCTAGGGAGTCAAAATCAAATCCACTTGGAGGGCAAAGGCTGGACTACGGAGTAGAAATTCTTAACCATCACCAGGAGTCAAGCTAGACTTGAAGGCATCGTTTTCTTCATTTTCCTTTTTTAGTGTGCAACAGCCAATTGTTAAGCTGAGAGTTCAAAAGTTTAATCTTATTTTCTCTGTTGACATCTTTGTCTTAAAAGCATTCTCCATAGCACCTTCACATATTGTTATTTTTTTCCTCTCAAAGAGCACAGCTATTGTCTCAGCACCAATTATTCTCAAGTGTACCTCTAACCTTTTCCAGGCTTATGTCTGTTCCTGTCTATTAATCTTTAATTGACTGATTACTTTTCTGAAGGGAAGATGTTCAGGACTAAAAATCTTGAGCTTGTCTCTTGGAATAACTCTTTTCCCTTTGTATGTCATGTTGTTTCTCAGATTTATCTTTGAAATTATAACTAAAACTTATTTAATCAAGTGCCTTCAGCCTGCAGGAATTTTATTTATCTAATTTTTAATTCATTTATTTAATAAACACGTCTACATGTGGCTGCCCTTGAAGAGCATTCGGAAACTTCAACTTGTGCAAAATGCAGCTGTATGGGTAGTAAATGGTATCAGATACATAGTACATAGTACTACTGGTGTGTTTCCAAGAACAGTTCAAGGTCACCTGAAGCACTGCATGCCTTGGGATTGGTTTTCTTGAGGGGACTGCCCTTTGCAAGAGTCTCTACCTGTCCAGTGTGATCCAGCAGATTAGACACGTTGTACATGCCATCAGACAGTGTTGACTGGTGGAAAGTAGAAGATGGCCCTTCTCTGCTGTAGCCCCTGCTTTGTGAAACAGTCTCTCCCTCAGATTAAAATAGCCCCAAGTTTGCTGGCATTTTATAAGAGTTTGAAAAAAATAGTTACGTATCTGGGCCTGGGGTCAGAATGGCTTTACTGTTAGTTGGTTAATTATCTTGGCTGCATTTCTAGATGTTTTACTGTTACTGTTTTTAATTGTTTTATAGTTTTAGTACTGTAAACTGTCCAATTGGTAGAAATGGGTGGCTATAGAAATTGAATATAAATGAATGAATGAATGAATGACCCCAGCCATATCATATACATGATTCTGGACGGCTAACAGTTTAAAAACAGAATCAAATATAGTAAAAAAAACCAACAAGTTTAAAAACCAGAAAAATAACATAAAATGAAACAGCACCTAAAAATCTTAGTTAACACAACTGAGACCCATAAATGTGTTCATTAAAACTATCAGGGCCATCCTTATTCATGCTTGTCAATGACGTCTTCTGACATTTTTTTAAACCAAATCTAATACGTCTTCCACCATGGTGGTAAAAAAGAAGCTATTTTTTCCCTCATCTTAAAATATCAGAACATTTTTCATAATCCTTCTTTCTTCACAACTTCCACTAAGAAGCCTGTTCAAACTACAGCACCTACATATTCAGAGGTCTTATTATCTCTTTATACTCAAACCAAAAATTATTGATTTGAAAACTGATCCTTTTGTTTCCCAGTTTTTTTACTAGTGCCGCCCAAAATTACTCCTCCCTCTCCTCTTCCTAGCTAAGCCTTGAGAAGTGATTGTCTTCCTTTCTAGTAAATACAACATTCTAGTTTATAGTGTAAATTTAGAAAGTTGGATTAAATTGTTAGAGAGGACTTGGCTGGAGTATTTCCATTCACCCAATGAATTATCACCATAATATTTTTGATTATGAATATTGTGGGAAAACTTTTATTTATGTATTGCATTCCTTGCATAGATTTATTCTTATATCTGACACGTGAGGCAAAGGCTGTTGTAATAAAATATGTGTCTAAATGAGTAGCTACTGGGCTTTATTTTCTGCATACAGGTTAAAGATAGATTGGGGCATTGCCATGAGGTGGTCTGTAAAAGGTGTCAAATACATTGCAACTCAGACTGTTAAATACTAGCGGCATTCGGGGAATTTCTTACGTCTTGTGAAATCAGATCGCTCCTTTCACCAGCAACACCACCCCCGAACGGAAATGACAGGACAAACTACCAAAAATAAATAAGCAATCCTCGTGAAACATGTCATATGCATCCTAGCTATATTCTACTTCAACTCTTTTAAATGGATTTAAAAGAAATCATGGATCTGTAATGAAACAAAGTAAGAACTTCAAAAAAGCTGAACCAATTCCATTTGTTAATCTTCTTTGTCTAATATAGTTTACTTGTCATATGTGTAGCTCATACCTCTGTTTCAATCCCAGCCGACAAAAGGGAGAATTTCATGGATTTTGAAAGGTCATGCCTAGTCAATACACTTTTTTTATATCCAGAGAAGAATTTGTTTCTTATTTCTATTGCCGAACAAGTTCCACTCAATATAGATGCCCATAATTGATTTTGGATTATGAGCGTTCATCTTGGTTTATCAAGCATCTCTTTAGAATTTGTATGCACAAGCTATACTTAAGGAAATCATAACTTAGTATACAATGCAAACCCAGTTATTGCTGTGTATGAAATATGGATTCATTTTACTTGTGTTTCTCATCTTGGGTAAATTTTTCTCCATGCACAGTAACTATTGAAAGGGTAAAAGAATTTAATACATGCCTCACTTGGGCTGAATCTAATATAGATGGATTTAAATGTATTAGGTGGCTTTCAAATGGCTTATATTTAATTTTAAGGTTATTCCTTCATAAATATCATTAAAACACAGATGGCCTTGCCTTGTCTCTTGCAATTAAAGAGCCTTATAGTAAGGCTTTAAAACCTTTGCTTTAAAACCTTTCAACACTGAGTTTCAAAAATCTATAGATTCTCTTTTCTGAATCTAGATTAGAAGAAACGGGATTATCAGTTTGTCACATAAAAACCCATTGGGAATGCAAACAAACACACTTCCTGGGTTTCCATATCCTTCATCTTTCATTGCCACGCTTTGCAAACTTTATTCTGGGAGATATTGATAGGCAACAGCACAAGCACATCCTTTCCCCTTGGTGCAGGAGCACATGGGAGAAAAACAGAATTATTGGCAGGCTGCCAAAGAGGCAGCGAACAGTAGACACTGGGGTGCATGCAACAGGTGCTCTAGAAGGCTTTCTTTGTTTTGGGATCCTATCATATGATTAGTTCACCGGGAAGAGTAGGAGTGCTAAACCATACCCTTCTTGGAGTTATTTATCTCTTCCTCCTCCCCAAACCATTTTCTCCAACTAAAACCTAAACCCAAACAGATTATTTCTACACAATTGGAACACCAACGTTGTTAACAAATTGGTTGCCTTTGTGTGCAGCTTAAGTCTGAAAGCAAAGACGATCTCCAACTTAGCATCACCTAGCTTTCACACAAATCCTTAATGCAGACCACCTGCAGACCTTTGGATCACATTCAACAATGATTGGGAGTTGCCATAAATTGTTAGTTCAGAAATTCTGAAAGATACTGTATAGGAAAATGATGGGGAGAAAAATATCAGAATGGAATAGCAGTGCTAGGAATGAAAAAGCCTGTGCAGAAGTGGATTGTGGAAAAAGAAGAAAGCAGATAAAAAGAACTGTAAAAAGGTGTGTGTGTGTGCGTGCGCGCACGTGCGTACGCTTAAATGGGGAGAGAGTGCAAAAGAGAGAAATTAGTTTGATTGTAAACCAAAATGGGATGGGGCAGGGGTGGAGATTTCAGAAGTAGTGCAGAGAGAGGAAAGAAAGAAAAACAAAAAGATTGTCAGGAGATGCATTTAAAATAAATGTTTTACTTTCCATGATTGGCAAAATGTTATTTTTCTCCTAATACATTAAGGCAAGCTTCTTAGGATGCTGATAATGGGATAGAAGCTTTCAGGGCTGAGATGAGAGAGATGTTTGCTTATTTTCTATCTAATAACAGGACTCCGGCCCAAAAGAACTCTGCGCTTGGTGCTTTGGACTGGAGAAGAACAAGGGGGAATCGGAGCTGAACAATACTACAAGCTACATAAAGTAAGCAACTTGATGGGATAATATGTTTAATTCTTTGGATTCATTATTTTTTACATCATTGTTTTATGGTTTTTATTGTATGCCACCAAGAGTCATGTTTTTCATGAGATGGGCAGCCATATAAATATGAATAAAATGAATATTACTTCATTTCATTAGCAGTCTTCTTGAAATTCTCACTTGCAAGCAGTAGAGTTGGAAGGGAGAACAAATCAAGCAGTCATAATCATATTATGGTTCGAATTTTGAAATTCTGCTCATATTCTCAGAGAAAATACACTACAATTTAGAAAACAATAGACTAAAGTTAGTATTACTCTAACTTCTGATAAACTTCATCAGAATGTATGCAATTCAACATACAATAGAACCTCTGGTCACAAATGCTTCTGACCACAACCAAATCGGGTTCTGACCAAAAAATTCCCCAAAAAATTTTTTGGGACGATTTCCCCTTTCACATCATTTTTTTTGTAAGTGCCAAATTTCCAAAATTAGGTTTGGATCATGAACAAATCGGGTTGAGACCAAAGTTACGGAATGAATTATGTTCGTGACCAGAGGTTCTTCTGTATGTGTAACACTCCTCACTGAATTTTAAACTAACCACACAGACGGGGTTTTACAACATGCTAGAGAAAACCGTCATTAGCTAGTCTCTATGTGTTGTGTAAACACAGACATCAAGTTGATAAATCTGGACTGGTACTGAAATATCAAAATCTACATCATTCTGGAATAAAAAAGGGCTGTTTATGATAGACTTCCAAATTACAATTTGCATTAAATTTCATTTAGTTCGCTGCAATCATATTAATAAAATTTATGGTAACCAATTAGTTTATGTCACTGCAATCATATTAATAAAACATGATTCATCCAATTGTCCTCATTTTTCTACTTTCCCTGAGAATCTCTCCATTAGCTCAAACAATAGTCTTAGCTCAATAGCTCAAACGGTGAAGTAACAACTGAATCTGCAGTTCTCAATGTTGCCCCCAGACTGCCTATATGCCCTTTCTTAGTACTCCAGCTTCTTGGTACACTTCACTTTTTACACCTTGAGCAAAAAATAATTAAAATAAATGGAAAAGTGCTGTGCTGTAATATATATCTCCAGCACCAACGATTTCCAAAAGTATACCAAATGTGTATTGTAATTTTCCTTTGAAAATACAAATAAAAGTCAGTGCTTTGGAAGTTTGCTTTCCTAATAGAAGACAAAAGAAGATAAAAAAGGGTGGCTGGGAATAGCACCATGAGGAGGTTCTGCTAAAGGGGTGGCAGGTAATATTCTGGGAATAGATTGCTTTGTAGCTGCTTACATTCTTTCTGATTATCATTCTCAGCTGGCAAGATCCCTTCACCAGCCACTTTGCAAGAAATATTCTTTAAACTTCAGATGTGCTCAGCAGTACAAAAGAGTAATTCTCTATTGAGTAAATCCTCTATAGAATCCTCTTCTAGATCTTAGTTTTCAGTCACAATGTAATATTCAACAATATTTACAGCTCTCCCACATTCATTTTGAGGAGCTATAATCCAAATGAAAATCCTGCCCCCCTTGGCTAAAATACTTAGAGGGAAAACATGTCCAGTACTACTATTTAACGTTCCATTACCGTTTACTGGTATATAATTTCTTTGGGGAATAACCCTACACTCAGCCTGCACAAGGTACTAAATAGAACAGTAGGCTCTTCACTTGTTATTTTATTTATTTTTTTAAAGAATATGTTAATAACCAAACTATTAAAATAAATATTTGATTTTGCCCTCAAATTGCTAATTTAGATTTAGGCTTGCAAGGCGAAAAATAATCTTATCAGGGTCCATACTATATATGACTGGCCTTGAAAATTAAAAAGGGTTTTCTGTTGTGCCTGAATATCTTGGTTATTATCAGCACTTTCCACAAATAACTAAGTTCTTGTGATTTGTGAATGGAAAAAGGGATGAGTAAAAAGTTATATATTTCACTTATGTTAAAAGTACATTTTACGATAAATTGGATTGAATTTATTAGTTTTTTTAGGAAAGATTAGGATTTAATGTGCATTTTATCTGTAGACAATGAGGCATATTCTTAACATCACTAATATTTTTATGATGTATTTCTAAAATTTAAAAATGAGCTACACGAACCATAGAATTACATGTCATCCTTGTGGCATTTATTCATAACTATCTCTTCAAAGCATGAGGGATTACTTAATAGAATTGTCTCAGAGCTAAATATGATTATTTTATAAACATTTCATAGCTTAATTTGATTTTAATTATTTCCAATACTTACTCAAACAGAATACTGAAGGAAATAAGCATTCGGCGCAAGTGTCTTGATGTTTAGTTGATGGTTGCAAAGTACTTGTGTGTGATTCTAAGGCTCAGACAAAACTATTTGTTGTTTCTAATAAGCATAAATGCTCAAACAGACAAGCATACACATACACATTTTATTCATTAAAAATGTGTGTTTGGAAAGCCTTGTCCTTATTTTGAAATGACCTCATTTGCATGCAGTAACATTTATTAGGCCAAGAGAAATTAACCTCTGGCCCTGTAGATTACTGGAACTGAATTTCTGTCAATTTCAGCCAGTATGGTCAGTAGTCCAATTGATGAGAATTGTAGTCCAGAAGGGACACAACTACATCACCTACCCACCCAAATTTGGCCAAATCTGATTGGCTTTATAACATTAAAATGATATTTCATTCACTGTTTTGAAGGAATCCAACAAATGCATTCATGGAAAGGTGGAAGAGAATTGCATCTAACGCCTCTATCTCAAATTGCTAAGCACACCTATTTTACATTTTTTAAAATGGTCACTTACCTTGCCATGACCCAAATGCCCCAAAAAATTATGCTCTATATCCAGTGATGCCACCCCAATAGATGTCTCTGGTGGCATGTGGAGGCTAATATATTTTAAAAAGTTTATGGATGAACCCTCTACAGCAGGGCTCCCCAGTCCTCAGGGCATGGACTAGTATCAATCCATGGCTGGTTAGGAACTGGACTACATAGCTAGAGGTGAGCAGTGGATGAGCAGTGGGATCTAGATTTCATGGTCTTCCTCTGGTTCATGAAAAAAATGGCCTTCCATGAAACCTTGGTACAAAGAGGCATGTGTGACCAGAGGTTGAGAAGGAAAAGATTGAGGATGCTCCTGGCATTTCTCTACTCCAAATTCTCCCTGCACCAATAGCCCTTTTTCTCTGCAACAACATAAAGATGCTAGGGTTTATTACCTTCATTTGTGTATAATATTTATTCTGCCCTACACAGCTATTGAATTTTTCCCTTGCCATCACTTTCTAGTAGACTAATTCATACTTGCTTGCCAAAGAGTTTGTATTTCTGTGCTGCTTCTAATCTTATTTATTGAAAATTTGACAGGAAAATGTTATAAATAGTTCCATTTTATATTCTAAGTATGAAAAGAATTGCCTAAATAATAGAGCGGGCTAGGAAAGAGGCCTTGGGTATCACTAAATCAAATCTGAATGCTGCAAACATGCAATGGAAAGGGGGAGAAAGGTGCTCTGGGGGAGATGGGAAGAAATGAGCAAGGAAAAAATGTACTTTTGGAGGAATATTTCAATCCTTTCTTAGATGCCAAATTTGATCTAATTATGGTATATTTTACCATATATCTACAAGCTAGAAAGTCTAATAAGCACTCTGTGTCAAAAGACACACACACACATTAATGTTGTAAATAATCCATTTGCATTAAAAACTTCTTAACTTTTTACAGAAATATAGTTCATATTTCTGAAATGGATTCCCAGAACAGAATACATCTTGTAACAGGTAATTACTTGAATTGCAGAGGCACATGATCCATCATTTAAACTCGAAATATTTACATTTTAAAGGTTATTCTTAAAAAATGTTTGGATTGCTCATTAAACACAGTGGTTTTATCATGAGCTTGGCAGAGTACAAAACTGAACATAATTGATTCTTTTCTTTGAAAAGAGTAATAATTAGCAAATAAAATTGGTGTGGACTTTGTGGAAATTTCAGCTCCACAGAAGTAATGGGTCCCTGATGTTTTACACATTCTTTAAGATTTTAGGTCATTCAAAAAAATATAATATACTGTTTGCGCTAACTTCATTGTCTTTGGTAGTAGTATATTTAGATTGGCTAAATGTCAGGATCTTGTCCATATTGGTATGTGACAATAATTCAGAGGCCATGGCAAATGTTATATAACCATCTTTAAAAAATAGTAGTAGAATATAATATTTATTTATCAAATAGATGGATCTCAAACACTTTTTTTTAAGTCTTTAGACTCTTGGCTTTTTCCAAGTCAGGAATTCTCTTGGTTTTTAGTCATTGCCTTCTATGTATGATTTTTTTTTCATTGCAGATGTCTAAATGAATCTGTTCATTCAAACAAATCAATGTCAATAATAGTAATTTTAAATATTTTTATTTCATTGGATACATTTTGATTGTAATATAGAAATTAAATTTTTCTTGAGTCTACCATAGGTGGAATATCTGCCTGATTTACTTCTGCCTCAGTAAATTAGGAATACCTCTTGCATATAGATAACAATCATGTTCCTATGATCCAAGAAAGTCAATGGCCAAGATGTCAGTGCATCTTAATTAGGATTCTATTCATAACAATAGCAAAATTCAGAAGAAAATAATAGCATTTTGAAACATAGCAGCTTTGTCAGCATTTCCCTAGAATTGATGGGCACAATCCCAGCACATATATTTCTGCTGCTACTACTGCTACTGCTCCTGATACAGTTACTATTACTAGTAGTGGAACAGATAATATTTGTGTATTGTTCTTTCTTAGCAGTATGCAAAAATGCTGGAATAATCTTCAGCAGAAACAGTTTGATTAAAAAATCAATAATGAAATGAGACAGTGAAAAACAGTTATGTACAACAAATAAAATTCATTTAAAAGGCCATCTGAGATTCAATGATCCAGTCTTGTATATTGGATATTCATAATCGGCTATATTGAAACTCCTGATCCTTTTTTCCTACTCAAAGTTCTCAAAGAAAAATAGCCGAAGAGAAAGACTAGCTGAAAAAAGACCAGTTGTCATTTTGAACTCCATTGCTGGAGTCTAAGGGAATATGGAATATGGCTCTCTAATGGTTTTTACTAGTTGGAGGGGCTAACTAAGTGTCCCTCTGGATCAGGCTGCTTTTAGACATTAATCCTGGAAGCAACCTCAACTGAGTTTCTCAAATCCCCTATTTGAGAAGGTTCACTCATATTCCTTCTCAAGTGTCTTCACATACTGTGTATTATTCTGTGCCTCAGCAGATTTTAAGGTTTAAGGCCAAGGTCATAAAAAGGGAGTTAGACAATGTGAGGTACTCAATCAGAATTGAGGCTCCAAACCGTTTAGAGCTTTGAAAATCATTACTAACACTCTGAACTCAGATGAAAAATGTATTGCAAGTTGTTGTAAATCCTTTCTCTAAGGAGTTAGGTCTGGAATTTAGCCTAGTGAGGCAGCATGATGTGCAATGAACACTTAATTCAGGTATTAAGGAAAAGTGTCCAGGTGTGTAATATCATAGTCATTTTTTAATAAATGGATTGACCAGATTTGGCAAGCCGCTCTTCTGTCTTAGTTTACAGGGTGTTATCTTCAACTTGCTGACCTATACTTGTTTTCCTATTGATTTTGGAGCTCTGACAGAGAGAATATTCCTGCAACTTCAGATCTGGTTGCGGTGTTCATCCCTCAGCCCTGTACATTGACTTTTGGGAAATTGTACACCTATCAGTTCAATTTGGTTGACTTATTTTTCCCATTCTGTTGACATCTCCAGTGGGGAAGCTTTCACTGCACATTGCAGTTAGAGTCTAGTGCCCAGATTATTTCCTGACAAAAGTGATTACCTCAGTGGACTGATATTTTAATGAGCCTGCATATTTGAATGAGTCTTCCAATATGAGAAGAGATGGAAGAAACAGCTGAGCCCACATTTAATCTATGCCTTGGATAGCCAATCTTGACTTAAATTAGTTAAGAGAACAGTTTGATCTGAACTTATTTTGACATCAATAGTTACCTTTTTGTTGTCTGGAGGGAACCGAAGACAGAAAGACAAAGACATGTGTGTGTCCACAGGATGAGATTTAATAGTGAACTATTGTACGTACAACACACCATTTTCCAGTTGCCCTGGAAAATAATCCAGGGTTCTACCACTCAGGGAAATTTCAAGTGATCACCCAGAAATCAGCAGCAAATAAGAAAAGCGACAAAAAGGCCTAGCAAAAACCCTCAAGACAATCAAGAACTACTAAATCCAGTGGAGGTTCAATGTTGGGTGCACCAACAGTCTTTCTTCTCTTTCAGAACTATTTATAGGCAGAAGACAAACAGCCAGGCATGCACAAAATTATAGAATTATATCTGCATTGTTTTTATAATGAAATATATATTAATAATCTTTTCTGCAATGAAACCTGTTTGTTGCCAAATGAAAGTATCTGTTAGAACAGTAGCCACAAGTTCTATTTTAGCCCTGCAGTCATTACATGCCATGATTTGAGTTGGAGATGCAAAACTGTAGGTGTTCTGGGCATTGATTTTTTTTAAAAAAAGTCCTGAGCACCAAAATATTCCATTGTTTTGGTTTTTTGTTTGTTTTTCTATCATAGGGATATATATTTTTTCCTTGCATCACAAGAGTAATATTTGGACTATGAATAGAATAACAGGCAAACATGTCAACACAACCTGGCTAGAACAAAAACTAAAATAGATTCAGTTTAATTCCAGCATTGCTGAGATTATACTAAATTAATTCAATGCTATCATGCAGCCTGGAGGGTTTACTGTTAGTATCCATATCTGACTCGTGTTGAGTTATTGCCATAAAAAGTGTTCTTGTGAGATTTTTTGCAGTGTAGTTCACTCCTGCTTTCCCTAACTCTCCCCATTTATCCTGGCTTGGGACCATACAGTTGGGTTAAGTTCAATGCGCTTAATATGATTATGACATTTATATTTAATCAGTTTCCCTTCATTAAAAATTTCAAATAAGTGAATTTTTCCCCATTTTAAGACTTTTCTTGCCACAATTATTAAGTTAGTAACACAGTTGCTAAGCGACTCTAGCATCCCTATTGACTTATCAGAAGGTTGCAAAAGGGGATCGTATGACCCCAGGACACTGCAACCGTCATAATTAAGGGACCTGGCAGAAATAGAAATGGCTAGGATCATTTTTCCTCACCTCTGTCAAACCTATTGCCTCTTCTTACTACTCTTATTCTCCTTTTCTTTCTTGACCCCCCCGTCTTTAATTTTTCTCACTGCCCTGTGAAAGGAGAAAGACAGATCCACTTAGCAAATTTTAAGGCACAAGAGTGGGGGTTGAGCTGCAATTCCAAAAGATCCATTTTCCAATTTGCAATGCTGAAGCTCAGTGGGACTTTCTCATTTGTGAAAAACTCTCACCCCAGGGATGGGATTCAGCCGGTTTGAGCAAACCAGATGTTAATTTTACATCTGATTCGCCAAACCGGTAGTTGATACGACTGGCTGGCCCGTCCCACCCACAGCTCCCCTCCCAGGAGTCTCCACACAGCCTGTTTTGTATGCCAGGTAAGTGCAGGGCCCACGTGAAGGCTCTGGGAAGGCGAAAAACAGGCCTCCCCGAAATTCTGGAAGTCTGGTAATGGGCTCATTTCTGGCTTCCAGAGGGCCTCCAGACCCCGGGGGAGGCTGTTTTCACCCTCCCAGAGGCTCGAGGAGAGCTTCCGGAGCCAGGGAAGGGTGGAACCCCCCCCCGACCATGGTGCAGGATGCCAACCTGGCCACTGCCACCATGGCAATGCCCACCTAGCAATCGGGGAGAGAACCCGGATGCTAAAATTTTTGAATCCCACCCCTGCCTCACACCATCTCCTGTACCCTGAACTTGGGGGCAAGCTAATTGATTTCATAAGCTGGTTTAACAGAAAATGTGAAGCGTAATCTTTCCAGTAAGTTTTCTAGTCAGACTAAATTCCAGAAAAAACAATCACCTTATTTTTTCTTGATTATATATGCAATGTGTACCTGCCTCACCAAACGTCCTAACTTCTCCTTCACACAAAGGTGCTTTTTTTCAAGAGGCAACTGGACTTTCTGGTTTTTCTTTGAAGATGTTTCTAATCTTTGAATGGTGTTTTAGGAGGCTTATTGCATGAGGTAATGATATGATATTAACAGGTTTCAAAAGATCCTCTAAGAAATAATTAAATGAGTTAAATCCCTTAAAGGCCCTAAGAAATACAGAGGAAAAATGTTTTTAAGTGCATGCTTGGCTGGAGTTGTTTTCAAGATTAGAACTATACTCAAACTTTATCGATTTCTGATTTTTCTCTTCAACCTCTAAATTTTAGCATCCTGTGTGTCCTTTTGTCTGAGAGTAAGTCCCATCGAGCACAGTGGTACTTAGATTAAACCTACAGTGGCAGATACTGAGCTGCTGTTGGGAAGGGGACATATTTATTGCTATTGTTAGACAAACTGGAAGTCAGAATCCTGGTTGGAGCTCATGGAAATCATCTACTACTAGGTGGTAATCTATCTTCTGCTGACCCAGCTATAGGTTATTATTTGATGGGAGATGGTAATATCAGCCACGTAGGCTGGAGACGGACAGTCTGAATCTCTCCAGAATAATTTGTAATTTGTAGAATTACATTTCCCATCATTCCTATCGACGTTGGCTTTAGCTGATGGGAGCTGGAATTCAACAACATCTGGAAAATTCATGGGATCCTTCCAGGAAAGAAATTCTTAAGCTTAACTAGGATTTCTATTATGTTTTTCATTCATAAAGGGAGGACTTATCCTGTAATTAATTATAAGAGTATTGGCGGCTTTTGGCAATGAACAGGCTTAATGTCCTGTATAGCTAGTCAGAAAAGGAACAATTTGAGCAGACAAAGATTGCTCAAATAGCTTGCAACAAGCCCTCCTGTCCTCAGGCTTCTAAAGCCTTTTCAACTACTCCTCCGTCTAACTTATTGGCAGGCTAAGAAAAATGATATTAATGAGTTACATTAGCTACATTAAGGCTTATCTGGGAGGCTCGTTTGCTAGAGATGATAGAGTTGCAGATCATGCTGTGAGAAAATGCCAGATTTTAAAAAGTCATTAAATGGGCAGAGGGGTGGGAATGAACCTGTATTTCTGGAACAAGTCACAGATGCTTTCCTTTCCTTTAGTAGGGCATAATGCTGGTAATGAAAAAAGCCACATTCAGCCCAAAATAAGATGCAGATTTACCTAGAATGATAAAAAACAGAACAGGTATTACAATAATGCATCATTTTCTGTTCATATTTTAAAACTAGGTTGGAGAAAAACGATCACTTCCAGATTTTGGACATTTATAATACAATGATTGCTGTGGTCAGTTTTCTGAGGTCATACTGTAACATGGGGGTGGGGGTGGTTTACAGTCTCTCTATCTCTGTTTTACAACTCTGGCATCTAACATTGTATTTCATTCATACAGTTATATAGTTTTGTGTGTGTGTGAGTGTGTGTGTGTGTATTTATTTATAAATTTATATGCCAACCATTCCAAAAACTAGATGTCTGTCTGTCTCTCTCTCTTACACACATAGAGCTATCCATTGTCAAGGGATGAATTAACAACCAGAAATGAAAGGAAGGATATGAAAAGCATATTTATTTGTGAATGGACCTGAGAAGAACAGCAGAGTGCGATGGGAAGAAAGAACGCCTGGGTTGATGGGCATCTCATACTGTGAGACTATAATGTTTTCGTGTCTGTAAGAAAATATTTCTTTATTACAACCTTTTTATAGTGTTCTGCTTCTTAGCAACTTAAGATGATTTATACAATAGAACCTTATCATAACTCAGTGGACTACAGAAAAGTTAGGCCTTATAGTCAGGGGTGGGTTCCTACTGTTTCGCTGGTTACCCAC
>JANHGC010003786.1:6243-21252 GCA_027560395.1 Boaedon fuliginosus | reverse complement strand
GGAGCGGGGTACCTTAGAGACCACCTTCTGCTACCTCATGCCTCCCAGCGCCCAGTTAGGTCCCACAGGGTTGGCCTTCTATGGGTCCCGTCACCTAAACAATGCCAGCTGGTGGGTCCCCGTGCTAAAGCCTTCTCTGTGGCAGTGCCAGCCCTTTGGAATCAGCTCCCCCCTGGGATTAGAACCATCCCCACCTTGTTGGCCTTTCAAAGACCTGGCTTTGTCGGCGGGCCTGGAACTGACACCTCTCCCTCTTGAATGTTGTTGACTGCTTGAATTATTATTTTAAATTGTATTAATCTTTTGTATTTTAGCTTGTTGTTAGCCATCTCGAGTTCCCTTTGACCAGGGAAATGAGGTGGGGTATAAATAAATAAATAAAATAAATAAAATAAAATAAAATAAATAAAATGTTCAGCTTGTTCTCAACAATGTTCACATAACAGAGTTGAATGAGCAACTGTCTTATTTCTGCATTTGCTCAGCTTTCATAGATTATCAATCCATATTTCTGCCTGTAATTGGATTCTTAATTTTAATATGAATTATCACTACTTATTTAGTGCTACTTATCACTATAGTTACATATTTTTTCCTAAATAATATAATGTAATTTCTTCAAAGTAAGAATCTTTCTGTCTCTGAATATATTCCAGGAAATATTATTACTTTTCTTTCAGTACTTTTTATGGTCAAAAGTTATCTTCTTATTGCTGCTGTTGCAATAAACCTACTGTGAGTATTTGAATGATTAACAAAATTAGATGTAAAAACTTGCAGTCCTTTATAAAATAAATATTTTATATAATCTCCAACACATTTCAATCAAAACCTTCCTTGGGAACTCTAAATATGACTTCATAAATATGCCCTTCAAATTTATTGTATAATTCCCAAAAAGTAATATCATAAAACAGAGACATTTTTTAAAAAAATGTTCCTATTGCTTACAGCCAAGCTCTTATGTGAATTTCTTTATAATCTATTTGATTTTTGAATTAATATTATAATTTTTATCCTATCTTCTACATGTTTGTTCTAAGAAGGTAATACTTGAAGGGAACTAGATTTCCATGAAACATACTTTCATATCACACCTGCAATTTTGTCCTTTTCGTGTATAAAATTTGGGGAAGGCATTGTTTTTGCTTTTAATCAGGTTTGTGGGATAAAGGTTGATATTGCACTATTGCTTCCTGAAGTAATACATAACATGTGAATTATGCATGGCTTTGGGTATTTTCCAACAGGCCAAAGTCAATGAGGCAGATGTACATGAATAAATATTACAGTAGAAAATCTGTGTTTTATAAGCTGTTATGTTTGCTAGTAACATAACCCCAATATAACACAAAGGTATCCACAACAAACAAGATTGTGGTACAGCATACAAAGCCACTCTTAATTTTTACTACAACTCTCATTTGAATTTGTTTATAGTTTCCCGCTAATGTCAAGGTTATCTTGTTTTTCATTCCTTTTTTGTGTGTGCTTTTAAAAGTATCTTTTAGTTTCCATACTTTTAAAAAATTCTTATAGAGGGAGAGAAATTTGGAGGTTTTCCCTTTATTTTTCAATTCATTTTCTAACATTTAATTGAACCAGATTTGGTTAAAATTAATATGTATAATCCAGTCTTTGTGTTATATCATGAAGACTCTTACTTAAGCCTGCTATGAATTTTATGAGTCAAAGATGAAAAATGAGGGCCTTTTTCCCCCACAGTAACTCAAATAGAACAGAATAATAGAATTGGAAGGGACCTTGGAGGTCTTCTAGTCCAAACCCACCATCCTCAGGCAGGAAACCCTATACTAGTGATGGCTAACCGTTTCTCCACCAAGTGCCCAAAGTGTGCAAGCGCACATCCCCAAAATGCAATGCACACATGTTCCCGCCCCCACACATGCATGTGTGATCCCCCATGTGGGCCCCCATGCATGGTGGCAGAGACCCAAAGACCAGCTTGCCGGTGGGAAGCGTGCCTGCGCATGTGCGGCAGAGCTGAGCTAGGGCCTTGACTCACGTGCCCAGAGAGAGGGCTCTGTGTGCCACCTCTGACATGCATGCCATAGGTTCACCATCATGGCCCTATACCATTTCAAACAAATGGTTGTCCAATCTCTTCTTAAAAACTTCTATTCTCATAAGTGAGAGATTATCATTATCATTTCATTATCAACTTCATTCTGACAGTGGGCATTAGCGGGCAACCTATGAGACCCATATTAGTGAATCTTTCTCTCCACAAGGAAAGTCCAATTCATATTGTCCCACAGCTTCTAAGGCCATGCTAAAAAATGAATCTATATTTCAATGCTTTCATATGAGGACAAAAAAAGGAAAAGAAAGCTTTTTATTGCAACCCCTGCAAAATTGAGACATATTAAATAAAATAAATGTGTTCATGGTATCTTGAAGTCCTTACAAATATTTAGAAATTAATAAATAGCTGTAAAACAATGTGCTTCAGACTCAGAACTTAATTCTTAAAACTCACTTCTCCAGGTGAGAGTACAGTTACTAGTCATACCCAAACTGCCAGCCACTATATTCTAACATATGTTTATAATAATTAATTCATGAATGCATACAACTTGGTTTATTTATTACATTGTTATATGGTACTGAAGCCAACATATGAAACAATCACACTGCAAAGTACTATTTAGTATTCAAACATCCCGTGACCAGTTTCTAAGTATAGACTGCTTTCCCTACACACTAATTGCAAATAAATGTCAATAGGTTACTGATTATTTAATATCAACAAGTAGCTTAATGTATTATTGATATAATACAAAGTTCTAAATACATAAAGAGATCTATAGTCATAGATTTTCAGGAGAAAATTATCAGTCAAGACTGTGGCCATTCAGTGCTGACTCTTCTTAGGGTGTCTCTCTGTCTTATATAAGACTAGGTTGCAGTATTAAAGACGTGGCAATAATCAGGGATGGGTTCCTACCGGTTCGCTGGTTACCCGCTTTGTGGACACGCTTCCAGATCGGCTGTCAAACACACGCAGCGTGCGATTGACTTCAAAATCTTTGTGGTGTTCTGCAAACACTTTGATCCAACAGCTGTGCAGTGGCTATCTGCAGAACACCACAAAGATTTTGAAGTCAATCGCGCGCCGCAAGTGTTTGACAGCGAATCGGGAAGCACGTCCACAAAGCAGGTAACCAGCGAACCAGTAGAAACCCATCCCTGGCAATAATCAAAGAGATAAATACACACAAAACTGCCAATAAACCTCTATATCAGATCAGATATAATGATTGAATTGTCTGAACAAGTAATCTCTGTATCTAGAGGAATGGAGGAAGTTCATAGTGAGCTTTTTCATAGTGAGCTTTTTCATAGCTCCCTGCCTTGCATAATCCTAGCCTGCTCTTTGATTTTTACTTTTTTGTAATTCACAGAATGACTAGCCAGGGAGAATGATCTTTTAATTAAGGGAACAGCATCTGCAATATAAAAAGTGAGTCTTTGAAAACTTAAAAATACTAGGAAATGTTTAGAATGATGGCTATTTATGTAGCACTTTAGAATGTTACAGCTTTTAAACATATATTTCTGAAGAATTTATGATAAACAAGTGAAGCTGATTGGAAACCAATTAATGGAGAATGATAGTAAAATAGGAACTTTATATTTCAATTTTAAATGCCAAATATTTAAAATATATATTTTTCCTATTTTTGTCTCTAAACTTTTTAATTTTTAGATGAACTTTTGATGTGATCCAGTAAGGCTTATGTAAATTTTATGGCTTTATTCTGCTTTGAAGTTATCATTCAATCTTCATTAGTTTCAATCTTCATCTGATTCTTTCTCAGGTAGTTGCCTGGTTTGGCCTATGGCCTGATAGAAACAGGGGAAAAAATAAAATAAAAACAAAGCTTCCAATATCATAGCAAACAATGGCTCTTTTTTTTGTTGTGTATGGTTAAGTTGGAACAGCAATCAGGTGAATAACAAGCCTGCACATACATTTTGTCTCCCCATTGTGTTCATTTTTAATGATAATAATAATTAATAATAATTTATTAGATTTATACCCCACCTCTCTTCACCCAAAAGGGGAACTCGAGGCAGCAATTAATTATTATTGCTGCTCTGAAGAATTGAGAATGTTATACCAATACATTAAGAATCACACAAAAAAAATAAAATATAAAGGTATCTTATCTAAGCTTATTACAACATCTGTAGATCAGAATCCAAGGAAATTTGCAACTAATTAGTGGATTCCAAATGTCCCTCTGTCTCTGTCTCTGTGTATATGCATGTACATGCACGTGGGACTGAAGTTTCAAAATCTTATTCCATATGGCTTATTGGCAAACTACTTCTTAATTGCTAAACACAGCTTGCCATACATTCTGAGCTTAATATGCTATTCTATACCAGCGAGTTGAATGAGCATAACCTTTCCCATTTTTTATCCATCCACTTAGGGCATGACTAAGAACTCAAAAAGAAACTTTCTGTCTGAGGCCTTCATTTAAAATATGCTTGCAGAAGAGAAGGAACAAAACTGTGGCAGTAGAGTCAACAGCTAGGGATGCACTCTGTTCAAGGGAGGAAGAGGAGGAGAAGGAGGAGGAAGAGAAAGAAGGAGGAGGAGGAGGAAGAAGAAGAGGAGGAGGAAGAGGAAGAGGAGGGGCAGGGGAAGGAGAAGGGGAGGAGGCAGGAGATTATTCAATTGTTAAGTAAAGTAGTTGCTAAGTGAAAAGTGACTCTACTTAGAGTTTTACTTTGTTTTACACATCTGGAAGGTTGTAAATCTGAGGATTGGTTGCAAAGCTACTTTTTACCACTGTTGCAACTGCAAACAGTTGCTAAGCAAAGTAGTCATTAAACAAGGACTACATGAACATCAATTTTTACCCCCTTACTTTCCTGAAGGATGCTCAAGTTTCATTTGTCATTAGACCCTATGAAAGAAATAGGATGATAAAAACTTTGTTTCTCCCCAGGATCTTTTTATGTATGATCCTAGGGAGTAGTCAGGGATCTGTGTGTGCCAACATTTAATGTATTTACTTCAGAAAAAGATCAGCTTAGTAAGAACAATGCCCTGCAGCTGGGGAGGTCCACAGGGGAAATCAAAACAACCTAGATGGTGGTTGTAATTCTGTAATTGGTTTACTTTATTTAATTTAAGCACAACCCAGCTGCAAACTGATTCTGGGCAGTGAACAAAAAAGCTAAACAAAATGGGAAAATTCAATATAATATAATTACCAAAAAAAAGGAATAAGGAAGGAATAAAGAATAAGAAGAGATGATGAGTCTACTAACAATACTTATACCCCTAAACATGTTTGGCATGGTCCCAACCACCGAAATCCAAGGCCTGGCAGCAGAATATCCCAGTATTTTGGATTTTCTAGAATGGTATCAGTGTGGGAGCCGCAAGTACATCAGGCAGACTTCGTTCCAGGGGGCAAGTTTTGCAACTGAGAAGACACTTCCTGGGCCCCAATAGATGACATAATTTGATTAGTGGGACCTGGAGCAAGCCAAGCCTATCAACTCATACTTGCCAGGCAGACTCCATTTGAGGATGGTCACTTAGATAATCAGTCTTATGCCATGTAGGATTTTATAAGTCATAGTAGGTAACCTGGCATTGCCTGGGTATTTATTTATCCTAATCCTGTATTAGACAGGAATGATGATGTGAAGTGGCAACGTAAGTGTGGATTGGGCTGTCCTCCTTCCTTCCATTAATGTCTCTGCAATTCCTGAAGAGGCAATGGCAAGAGCAATTTCTCCCTGAGCCCTGATTTTGGCAACAATTAAATTAGTTAAAATTGTTTTCTCTGTGCCCCCAGAAGCATCAAGAAATGTTGTATGTGATATGTGTGACATATATCTTGTCAGTATCATAGTGGTGCAGGCAGGCCTTGTTACAAATGCCCCCTTGTGGAGTACTGTGAAGCCATTACCATGGCAATTCCACTACGCTGTAGACTGTATCTTCACAGAACCCCCCTCCCCCGAGGGGTGTTAGGATATTTGTTTCCCGAGAGTAAGTCATCTGTGTACCAAGTTTGGTTGAAATTGCTCAAGGCATTCCAGAGTTATTCTGGAACACACACACACACACATACACATCCATTTTTATAGAGAGAGAATAACCATCATCTTGATTTGCATCTGAAAGCAAACTAGTAACAGTACAGCTCATGAAACATGCCCATAATTGCCCACACTGCTACATTCTGAACCAGTTCTTCCAAATTAACTTCACAGCCAACCCCATTAACAGTACAACTCAGTTGTGAAACTGTGAATATGACCTCCTGAGCCAGGAAAGGGTGTAACTGGTACACCAGCTAGAATTATGCAAATGCCTTCCTGGTCAAAGCTGCTCATTGAACAGCAGCTGGAAGATCAGGAAGATCATTAGATTTTGCACCACTCTTGAATAAGAAAGTGCAATTGTATCCAAGGTTAAAGTCTGAATATTCCCAAATTCAAATGACCATGATGTTTGCCTGCATTCAGTCTTACTAGGATTAAGTCAGAGTTAGTTCCTCCCTACCCAGATCTGCACAAGCACTGGAATCATATCTCAACAGCCTCACTTGGTTGACCTGGGGTCAGAAGATATAATGAGATATCATTAAGATACTGATGATATTGAACTGAAAAGCTGCAGATAATCCAACATTTTCCTAAAGATGTTGAACAAGAACAGAATGTCAAACCCTGTGATATCTGATAAAGGAGAAACCTAGGGAGTAACATCTCCCCCACTCAAGCCAACACCAACTAGTACCAATCCCAAATGGAGGAGAATCACCATTAGATGATGATTAACCCATCCCTAAACCCACAAATCAAATCCAGAGGAATACCATGGTCAACATTATCAATAATGTTGAGGGATCAAGGAGCATAAGAATGGATGTGGTACCTCCATCTCAGGTCTGACACAGATCATCTACAAATGCAACCAAGCCTCTGTCCATATTGAATCCTAGCCTGAAATCTACTAAAACAGATCTAGATAACCCACTTCCTCTAGAGTCCTCTGCAACTGCAGTTAGATCAATCTCTCAACAAACTTTCCAAAAAAGAGGTTAGAGATAGTACAATAATTGTCTAAGATTTTTGGATTGGCTTTTTCATGAGACAGGTACATCACCATGTCCTTCAGACCCACAGAAACCAACCTCTTGCTCAGAGTCCATCACCATCATCACTTGAACCCAACTGC
Organism: Boaedon fuliginosus; assembly: GCA_027560395.1. NCBI lineage: Eukaryota > Metazoa > Chordata > Lepidosauria > Squamata > Lamprophiidae > Boaedon > Boaedon fuliginosus. The sequence goes on along the minus strand of JANHGC010003786.1, from coordinate 14,015 downwards.
AAGTCACCTTACTGGCCACCTTAATTAATCAAGAAGCATCTGATCCAACAAACAGGTGGCTGAATTAACCCACACCAAAATTCTTCTTTGTCCACTTCTTCAAATGTATTAATCCAAACTCAAACTAGATCACAAAACTGAGCCTCAGGGATCTTAGACTGACCTACCCAGCCACAGAAAGAAGGTGGGATGTGATTACAGCTATACTTTGATTTTAAAAAACCTCTTTCCCCAACCTGTACAAATGTTTTTGTTTTCAGGAATCAGAAATTTGAAGCTGTCAGTTCTTCTAAACAAATGATTAAGTAGACACTCAGGATGACATTCCAATTTACAACTGTTCTCATATTCTTGGGATAAATGAGGCTGAGCTGCACATTTTTTTCTAAGTTCTTAGATGCATATAAGCCTAAACTAAATCTACCTACTTCTCCTAGATTTTGAAGACTGGGTTCCACCATCAGACCATCAAGTGATAAATTACAACTTACACTTTCCCACCACAATCAGCACATTGAAAGTATCTTCTCTGGTAAAGCTGGAAGCTTATAAATATAAATGGAAGGACTTAAAAAAGGTGGGGGGACAAGTAAAGAACTGGCTGCCTTTGGTTCTGCATCCAGAGATAAACCAAATAAGGCTCTGGCAAGCAAATTAAAAAGAATAAAATTCCCACACAATCATACTGTTGTGATTCAAACACAAGAGACTCTAAGTACACAGAAGGGTATTTGCTTCCAAAGAGCCATTCCTTGCTGGAATGACTGAATAAATAGTTATTAGAAGAAAATTAGGGATTTTATTCTTATCAGTATAATACGACAGAGACCCCCAGCAAAGTCACTGTTTTTCTCATTATACTATCAATGGCCCATGATAAGTCTCAGAAGACAAGTGGCCAGCACTGACCCTGAGAGTAGCTGATTACTTTTCTCCATAGGAACTAATTGCACCATCAACTAATATGGCATGAATTTAAGAGTTCACGCAGGTCCTAATCCTTCTCTTTGCATGCCCCTCTCCAAAGAATAAAACTTTTATGAAGCAAGCCTTTGATGTATGAAGATATGTTTAAACAGAATTGTCTACTTGATTACTGCTTTCAGGCTTTCCATGGGGAACCTACACATTTGATTGTAATGCTCTATAGAACTGGTCCTGAAATTGCCAAACTTTCTGGAGTTTATATATGCATAGCCATCACATACACAGGAATGCATTTTTGTTTTCCCCAAATTAAATAACGGGCTACCAATGCTTTTGGTTCAAGAGGACAGAGAATTTGGGACACCTCGCTGCTAATGTTACTAAATCTCAGCAGCTCCAACCTGCATGTTCAAAAGTGAGGCCTGCTGGGAATTGTAGTTCAGCAACATTTGGATTCACCACCCCCAATGTAGGCTCTTGCTCCCTTTTTTTCTTACCTGGTCTCTTCTGTAGCAATAAAGAAACCATCATCAGGAGCATTGAGCCAATTCTGTCTCTGTCTCTTGAGCAATGGCATAACACTTGGCATAAGGTCATTTGTGCCGACTTGTAGAGTTTTGCCATTAGTTGTATAGAAATCATGTGCCGCTTGCTGAAATCAATATAAAAGGGAGAGATATCAGCAACATAGACTACCATCCAGTGTAGAGAGTTGCCTCCTTCTTTATTCAGGACAAACAGCTCTGGTCTCAGTTCTAATGTGGCTGGCTGGAAATCTGGAAATTGGGCTGCTTGTGTGTCTAAACTATAGGTTCACTTCTGGGAAACCTGCCCGACATATATTCAAAAGCAGCCTAAGACCATAATACCCTTCCCAAACTTTTAAATATCTTAATTTAAAATCTTAATTTGATGTACTGATGCTGCAACAAGATGTTAATCTCTAAATACTTTAGCTGCTTATTGGTTTCTAACTGATCAGGTCCTTTGCAGATAGAAACAAAGTTCAGTATATAACAACGGTTAAGCCCATCTGTGAATAGGCCAACCCTTGAATTTTTAAGCAAAATACTCTAAAAAATGTACCACTGATGGATAAAATGACTCAAAATTTTCATGTTTTAATTTTTACAATTGGCTTATGTGCAGGTGGTGTGTTTTTCATGTTATTTTGGTTAAAAATTCAAGATTATGCATATTTGCAAATGGGTTTATCTGTGAGGTTTTTCAGGTACTTTTAAGAAGTATTACTATTTACAGTATATTTGTGGATTAGCCCATTCACAGACAAACCAAATTCAATTTAACTGTGAGTCATACAGTAGGTTTTTATCCTTAAAACGGGGTTGGGGAACCTGTGAAAATCCAAATGTTTCAGACTATATTTTTGACAGGCTGAGCAGAGCTGAAGAGTTGAAATTCAAGAAATTCTAGACAGGCAGTTTTTCCACTTTTGCCCTAATTTAAAATTGTCCGTTCAACTGGGAGGAAAGTAGCATATAAGTATAATGGTATGAACTACACACTAAGTAAAGCTTAAGCAGAAGTTATATCCCGTAATTCAGGAGATAAAAAAGATGAACTTTTAATACTGCAATGTTAACAAATTGCAGCAGATAAAGCATTGGTGGCCTACACTGCATTTTGTCTTCAGATATTTCATTTCACTTCTGGGCTCTGAAGATTAAAAAGTGACAAATGCTTTATTTCAATTTCAGTGAAACCCTCTGCAATGAAAAACAAGCATGTTTCCTGCTGCTCCTTTTTTTTACCTTGTTCTTTATTCTAGTAGCTATGAATTCCACCTAATAATAATTAGGCATTAACAAACAGTCCAGGTTTTGTCATAGCATTATAGTAAGAAATTTAACAGATGGATTTATTGCACTTGGAACAATCTGGATATTAAATTGTATCCCAATCTGGCTGGCAATCTCAAAGTTCCAGTCACTCTTCTGCATGTAGACATCTGTTTAATTTAAAGGACACTTCCACTTACCCCAATGACTCTTCATCTTTAGCCTCACCTCCACACTTAACAATCAGATGATTTTTTTTTCCAGCTCAAATTGCAGAATTTCCATTTTTTTAACCCTTTCTGCCTTCCCTTCAGCTACGAAGGCCCAATAATGTAATTGTAATAAACCAGGTATTTCCTATCCCTACCATTACCTTCTTCACTAGCCAACCCAAGGCAAGGATGGGGCACTGATTAAGAGCTGATTTCTACTGCATTCATCAATTGCTTAGATAATAGTTATCTAACCATTCCAGTGGTGGTATTCAATTTTTTTTACTACCGGTTCTGTGGGCGTAGCTATGTGGGCGTGGCTATGCTATCAGCCAATCAGAGGTGGTATTTGCTGGGTCTCTGAATTAATCAAAATTATCACTACCGGTTCTACAGAACCTGTCGGAACCTGCTGAATACCACCTCTGAGTCCAACCCCCTGTTCAGGCAGGAAGCTCTATACCATTTCAGACAAATGGTTGTCCAATCTCTTCTTAAAATCTTCCATTGTGGAGCATTTACAACTTCTGGAGGCAAGTTGTTCCACTGATGGTTTTGTCAGGAAATTTCTCCTTAGTTCTAGGTTGCTCCTCTCCATAATTAGTTTCCATTCATTGCTCCACTTATTCACCATGTGAATATGGGGATGAGAAAAGAGCTATATTTTCCTCTAGCAGATTGAGATGATAGGTGATCCAACAGGGAGAAGGGCATGCTGAGGTCACACCTTGCTGGCTTTAACTCCAAATAAAAATGTGAGATTTATTATTCAATTGACTGTAAAAGATTGGGACTTGATTACGCTTCTGTTCATCTGCACTGTATGATAAAAAGTGGATTGAATTATTTCCAAATCTTACCCAGATATAAACAGTATGAAACATGAACAGAGCTGTTAAGCAATGCATCTATCCATTTTTTCATGAAGAATGAATAACATTTTTAATGTCCTGATTCTAAGTAGGACTGTGCTGCTGTTTGTTAAACAAGAAGATGTCAGGAGGTACAAACTGTGCACTGGTTGCTAATGAAGTCTCACATTAAAAACACTGACTTTAGAACAGGGGTCTCCAACCTTGACAACAGATCATTATGGGGAAAAATAGCTATGTGGTCACTAAGAACTTGGTGGCACATTTACAGTCAATGTTTTATAATGAGACAGAGAATGGAAATGTCTAATTATTTTCCAAAAATTAGCCTTCTCTTGCAATAAACCTGCAAACTGCAGTTCTGGAAGGGAGATTCCACAAAATCCCCTGCTGTACAATGTATACCTTTGTCGTGGGCCATCAAAGCAACCACCCATGTGCTTCTCTACTGTCAATCATACCAAGGTCTGTGAGATAAATTTATTACAGTTACATTAGTTGAATACCCAGACCATGATTCTTTTTATCTCAATAAGTTTTTAGTTGATTAGAATTGCATTGCGCTCATGTCAGAAGCACCAAGAATTAGCTGGTGACAACACTGTTGCCCAGGAGACATCCAGATGAGGGCTCCTTTCATGTCCCCGTTAAGTACCCACCAAAGTGGTACCTATTTATCTATTCACATTTGCATGCTTTCAAACTGCTAGATAGGCAGGAGCTGGAGATAATGAGGGAGCTCACTCAGTCACACAGTAGCATTTGGGTTTCGAACGTGGGGTTACTGTTTGTCATCCCAGCATTCTAACTTGTGAGCCACTATGGTTCTCACTGATCAGAATGATGCACACCCCTATAATTTCACCAGGTTATGTTTAATAGCCAGAAAGATTCAACAGAGTCTTTATTAGACACAATTTAACTTAAACTTCTTCCAAGTTTAGTAATAACAATACCTGTTAACCTTCTTTCTTAACTGCTCCTATCTTTATTTATGAAGGTCTTAAACAAAGTTTAGCTTTAATAGTCTCAATGTTGAAAATGATTTACCTGAACTAGGAAAGTTTCACTTGTGCTGACAGTGTTCAATTTATTTTTACTGCATTTTGTTTTATTTAATTCATTTTATCTTATGCTTTATATTAAGTAAGGCTGATCAATGAGCAAAATCAAGTGTTTTGAGCTTCGACAATTGTGACAACTTTTTTACCTAGGTGAGACATAAAAAGAATTATTGCAGGCAGCACACCCGTAGTGTATTCTGTGATTGTTCAATCATTTCACAGATTGTTTTGCAGCTTTTCCTTCAGTTCTTGCAATCCATGGTGCCATCCTGACGGCATACTTAAATCTTTTCTCCTTTCCACTAACAGCAGCCATCTGGCATTGCTTTCCAATACAAATCAAATAATGAAAAGTTATTATGAAAAGTTGGTGCCATGGAAAGGTTTGTTTTGACTGTGTCAGGTGTGCTACAGCTGAAAAGGCGTCACTCATAAGCTGAAAGGGAAATAACCAGTTGAACTACTCAAAAAATGAAAATATAGTATATATTCACCAGTCATAACAAGAAGATGTAAAACTGAAGAACAAGTACAAAAATCAAATGGAACTGCTTGAGGTAAAGTGGCAAGACTAACAAAAGAGTCAAGATACAATGCAGATCTTTACTTCTTCATTCATCATTGGAGATGTGACGTTCTCTTAAAGGATCCGTTTAGCTAATTCCCTAAGGAAAATTTATAACAGTTACACAGAGCTTTTGCTTGATATTATAGAAATACTGGAAAAGACAGTATCGTACTTTTTTTTAAAGCATTCCACTTTGGTTCCATTATATTCATCCTAACCAGTTATAAACATTTATGAAAACATACATTGGACTTTAAATATAAGGCATAGAATTGCATAGAATTTTATTTGGCCTCATTCCTTTTCAAAACTGCAGAAGGAAATCAAAATCTAATAAAAGTGACATCCATAAGTGCAGTGAACAGTGGCTTCATGGAATGAAAGAGCTCATCTTCTTCATAGAATTTGTGTCGCTGGTGTCATCTTCTAAGGAAGAGGTCCCGGTATCCTGCACCATTTTGTATACTATTCAATTGTGAGAAGGCTGGAGGCCAAAGGATTCTTTCTTGCACAATTTCATTTTAACATTTGCTTGACATTCATTCTTCCACTTTGAGGCAAATTTTCTGTTTTAAAATATTATATGGAGAAAGCACCGCATGATGGACTGAGGCTGAGCTTCTGTTCTTGCCCCAGCTCCTGCCAACCTAACAGTTCGAAATCAGGCAAACGCAAGTAAATAAATACTGTAGGTGCCACTTTGGTGGAAGGGAACAGCATTCAGTGCGCCTTGATGTATAGTCATGCTGGACACATGACCACAGAAGCATTTTCAGACAATACCTTCGAGACCGCCTACTGCCAACATATGCCTCCCAGTGTCCCGTGAGATCCCACAGGGAGGTTCTGCTCCGGATTCCATCGGCCAGGCAGTGCCGGCTGGCGGGTCCGCGGGCATGGGCCTTCTCTGTTGCGGCGCCGTCCCTTTGGAATTCGCTCCCTGCGGATATTAGAACCATCCCAAATTTGCCCACCTTTCGCAAGGCCGTTAAAACCTGGCTGTGTCGGAAGGCTTGGAGTTAAGATCTTCCTCCCCTTTTTGTTTTGTTGACTGTTTTTGTTGATTGGGTGATATGAATGTGTAGTATTTTCTTTTATTGTGTAGGGTTCGTTTTATTATTGTTGTACACCACCTCGAGTTCCCCGTCAGGGGGAAGAGAGGCTGGATATAAATCCAATAAATAATAATAATAATGTGTTTTTTTAAAAATCATATTAATTAATATCAAACAACCTAAAAAAGAGCCTTTGTCTCCAGTAAGCTTATGTTTAAATGTGGTGCCTCAGATAATAGATTCCTGAGTGAATGGGAATAGAGAATATATGTGCCTCAGATCAAATTGGAAGAGACTTTGGAATATATACCCTGAGACCTTTTTGTGAAAGAAAAATAGCTTTCTACCTGAATCCAAAAATCAATACATCTCTAAAAGTGTATTTATTGGATTACGTCAGCAACATCTTGCAACATCTTTTTACCAGGGGCGGCTTAACGTACAGCCACGTCGCTCTTCAATAAAAATATTTAAATGAAAACGTATCAACAACATTTCCTTACTTGATCAGGGATTAGATACAATAGGTAGGCAACTGACAAAGCAAAGCTAGGCTGAATTCCATCTAAGTAGTAGGTGTTTAAATTGGCTGTCACACGTCTGCCAGATTTTAAAAGCAGGAAGATCAAAACATTTAACAGTTAAAAGTTAACACCAGTCAGGTTCTCTGAGAACATTAGCGCTTCCAAAGGATGATGACTTCTAAAAAATTTAATGTAAGTGTTTCTAAAAGGATCTTCGTGCTTAATTTCATCAGTCCCAGTGAAGCTCTATGATAATTCGTAGGGCCACATCAAGATGTCATGCTTTGTTTGAATCTATTTTTATTTATTGGATTTATACCCCGCCTCTTTTCCCTAATCAAGGGGAACTCGAGGCAGCTAACAACAGTGGTTAATAATTAAAATACACAGAATACAGAATAAAAATATCTAATAACAGTCATACATCCAAAAAAGCAGGGGACATCATTCCAGGCCATCCGACAAAGCCAGGTCTTCGTAGCCTTTCAGAAGGCCAACAAGGTGGGGATGGTCCTAATTTCCACAGGAAGCTGGTTCCAGAGGGTCAGCGCTGCCGCAGAGAAGGCTTTATCATGGGGACCTGCCAGCTGACACTGTTTGGCTGATGGGACCCGTAACAGGCCAACCCTGGGGGATCTCACTGGGCGCTGGGAGGCATGAGGTAGCAGAAGGTGGTCTTGAAGGTACCCCACTCCTAAGCCATGAAGGGCTTTAAAAGTTGTTACTAGCACCTTGAATTGCACCCGGAAGA
>JANHGC010003784.1:115036-135884 GCA_027560395.1 Boaedon fuliginosus | reverse complement strand
TCTCTCTCTCTCTCTCTCTCTCTCTCTCTCTCTCTCTCTCTCTCTCCTTCCCTGCCGCCCACCCACCCCCATTCTTAATTTACATGCAATTAAGTGCCCCTCAACTGGAATCTTAAGTGTACACAGAGATTTATATTGCATATATACTTAAAATCACCTATCTTAAAATCAGTAGATGGCATGGGAACAGCTTCTGCTGCACATTCAAGAGTAAAATGCTTTCCCCAAGATAGATGAGCAGAATATTGCAGAAAGAGAGATAATTAAGTTGGGCCATATTGACATGACAGACCTTCATTGATTGTATGTTAATTAATAGTCATGGATTTCTATCATTCTACTTCGGTGAAATTCTTAAGCTACTTGGAAGTTCCTATTTCTACTTACACATAGAAGAAAGTACTGATGTCATTCAGAGGATAGAAGAGAAGACTTCTTAAAAGTAATTGGCACAATTCTAACTTTGGTGCTAATGGCCAGAAAGGATTAGATGGCACATTAATGTTTCTTTTGTCAGCATCCATCAATATAGATAGTGGCAACTTATATCTGGAAGGTCTTTTACCAGCAAGAACGGATGAAGTACAGAACTTTCAGCCAAGAGCTTTGATTGTTCTTGGCTGCTTCTATGAACAAAGTCATGCCATAAGCAATGTAATCTAAATTAAGCAGCAATACAGAAACTTTTATGACTAGACATATTAATAACTCTTTAGCTACTGTAATAAATCTGTGTAACATGTAACAAATCATTCTCAATATAAGATGTCCACAAATGCATCGCATTTATCATATTTTGTAGCCAAATTCAGTTAAAATTAGAAAACAACTCCCATCAAACTTAATAGCATTTCTTGCAAGTAAACAGGATTATCCAGTTTTTGCAACACAAGTTGCCCATAAAATGTTTTATGGAACTGGAATCTTACCCATCGTTTTGTGCTTTTTTTTAGTTAAAATCTTCCTGAATTTTAAACCCAAATGTTGATAACTGGAACCATGCTTTTAAGTAGTGTCTTGTATGAAAGTATCACCTGATAAACATATGAAAGTAATCTAAGCAGACATTTGAAAGAAAGGCAGCTAGCTTACCTGTTAGTTTTCTGAGCAGAATTCTGAACACTAAAATAATGCTCTTTTTGCCACTCATATTGTGGAAAACCCTGGAAAATGCTAGGTACTGTGAGCATGAAATATCATAATTTTTCTTACTACTCTACAATTCTTCATTTGAAAATTGTTCTATTAAGGTAATAGACTTCCCCCTGACTGGCAGAGTAGAGCAGGGGGCCGGTGTATGGTTGGGATGGGCATGGCCAGAGTGGGGGTGGCCAGCTCAGCGTCACTTGTTGAGGTTCTTGTTTTTGGCCATGATGGCACCTGCATCCCTTTGGCAGCGAAAAGAGAGCTTGGGGAAGCTGCATGCAGCATACCCGGGCTCCATTTTTTGCTGTGACAGCCTCCTGCAACCCTCCACCAGCAAAAATGGAGGTTCCTGAGCTTGGTTTTTTGCTGGCAGAGGGCTTCAGGAGGCCATTGCAGCTGAAAATGGAGCCTGGGTGGCCACACGTGGCCCTCATAGACTCCGTTTTTGCTGGCAGAGTTCCGTGGGCAGGTCCTTTGTTGTTTCTGAGTTGGCACCAAGGCCAAATGTAAGCACAAATCTAAGGCTGGATCTGGCCCACAGGCCTTGAGTTTGACACCCTTGTCCTACAGGATCATGGCTGCATGTTAGATTCAGAGCTGCACAAATTTTTACTTGCCTACTTGAAACTCTTCTAACTTGAGAGTTTTTATTTCACAACTGATCTTAATCCTTTCTTGTCCCAGCTAGCCAGGATTATCTCTAGGCTAATCAGAATTTAGTGGAAGACAGACTCCTCAATTACCATCACCATTCCTACTTTTCTCTGCTAACTGAAGAAGGGAGTTGAGGAAGGATTATACCAGAAAGATAAAATTCTTTTATATTTCTTTTGCTTTCCCCAGTTTTCTGAGTAGTTACAAGAGAAAGGCTTGATTACTGAGGCCTGATAATAACTTAAAAAACAGTAAATTCTGAAGCCACCAGTTTCCAAGTTCTGATTTGTTCTTGATTCCAGAAAGCATGTGAGCATGATAAATGCAAGCAAATTCCTTAAAACCAATTTGCTTATTTTCTAGATAGACCATAGCCCCAAAAGGTTGAAAACTTTTCAAGGCTAACATTGATTTCCACTGAACCTTTTCTAGAAAGCAATGTACAGTTTAAGATGGCTTTAAGTAACTACAGAAGTTTAATAAAATTAAGAAACAGGAATAAAAGAAGCTAGTTGTCGTGTTTATGAGCCTTCAGTCAGATTTGCAATTTATAAAATATCAAGAGGTGTCCTTAGGCTGCAATTTCTCAAAGAGACAATGCATTTGGGGAGTTATTTTCCTAGTGTTGGCATGAACATGGTGCTGAATAATCTCCCACAACTAAGTGAATACTAATACATTTTATTCACAGCAAGCATTCTATATTGCTTACAGCTTTACAATTCTCAGAAATGTTTCCAACCTCAGCCAATCTGAAATCATGCTCAGACTGCACAAGGCATGGAGAAATAGCCTACTTTTTCTCTGCTGTGTAGCACACAAATAACTATGCATGAGAAGTAGCTACTTTTTAAAATGTTAACAACTCTTCCAATTCACTTGCTTAAATGGAACGGACAAAAATATTTAATCAATGTTTCCATCTGAGGTGATCATGCAAGCATGGGGTGGAAAAATATTTAAACTTTTGAGATAGTTTTTTTAAAACAATTTAACACTGCAAGAACAGATTGTATATTTAAATATATATCTATATATATGTATATGTATCTTTTGGGCCATTTTTGCTTCTAAACAAGTGAAGTGAAAATTATCTTCATTGCTGTAGCAGCATTCTAATCATTTTTTTAAAGGACTTTTGCTGCTTAATCACTCTGTCTCTGAAAGTAGGAGGGAGTAATTTGCCCACAGAGAGCTTCATGGATTGGGCTCTGTGAGTGCCAAAATGTTAGAGCAATATATTTAAAATACAAACAGGTAATGGAAAAGACAGACTGAAATCCATGTAGCCAAAACCCAGCAAATGCTGAAGCAAATGCATTTGAAAAAGAAGGGCAGCACTGTCTTTATTCTACTGTATGTAACACAGTTCAGTTGCACAGTGAAGCAATTTTCAGTTTTTATGTTAAAATCTAATCCTGTGAAGTCAGGTTTGAGTCCACACAATGCATTTTTAATTAATTGCAGCTGTAATGGGTTTGGAATGAAATATTTTTATTTTAAAAGCAATTTTCAATTGTTCTTTATCTTCTACACCAATCTCTACATGCGTGTATATATTTTCCTGTCAAATCAAAAAGCAAAATAAGAAACTGTACTTTGTATATACTATTATGTACAATATTGGAGGTACATCTCTTCTTTCTTTTGGTACAGTATTAGAAGAGTAAACGTGTTGGAATTGTTAAATCCTTCCTGAAGTAAAACAAATCTTTGTCGTCATTAGCAATAGTTTTGGAGAAATAAATGTTTGGGTATGGTGGAAGTGGTGGCCTACAGATAAAACTGTGTGATGTCTAATTTCTGCAAAAGATAAAGAGAGTAAGCTGTATGTTGGTGAGAATTGCCACTATATTCTAAGTAGGTCCCTGCAAACTGTGCCAAATCTGCCAATTTTTTTATCATGGAAATAAAATATTGTAAGCACAGAAGATTTCCGTTTTGAAATCCGTATTACTGGAAATATGAGCAATTTGTAAAATGTTCTGTGTGGAAAGTGGTTATTTTTTAATGACAAAATGGAAAGGCGAAGGAAGCAGAAACAAACATTTTAATATGCAAACACTTTGATACATTTAACTGGGTTAAAGTCCCTAGATGAGTTTATTCACAGCTATTTCAAAAGTAGTGTTCGACTACTACAGATCCATCAATTCCATACTGATAAGAAAGTAGAGTGTAATAGCCTACTTTCCCCCTTCATATGTCAGCCTGAGTTCTGAATTACATACAGAAGGATTGCTTAAATAGGCAGTATTCTTCCTGCAATATAAATTGGAAAGGACATTGTTTCTCAGTGGTTTTAATTCTGAGGGGAATATAAATATAGAACAACTTTGTGGCTTTTTCCGCATTGCAGAGGAAGGCAGGATCCACTATATTATTACACTTTCCTTATATTCATACATTTCTCCATAAGCTGTTGAAGACAAGAATCTGCTTTGCATGCATCCTGGCATAAAGCCACCCTGCACTTCACAAATTTTGGTAACTGTTCCCTCTTGTACATTTTCAATCAAATAAAAACCAATTCCAACTAATCGTTAAAACCAAGATTGTGAGAGGGTCAAAATCAGAATGTTATGCGTGATGAAGCCATCGCGTGGGGTCTCTGGTACCAGGAGATCCTAAGGTTTGATGGGGGGGAAATTTTTTTTAAGCTTTCTGGAAAGCCATAAAGTTTGAGGCTAGGCTCACCTCAGGAGGGGTGATGTCCCAAAGGGTGGGTGCTGCCCCTCAATCAAAGAGTAACTGAGCAGAACCTCACCATCCAGGAATGTGGACAGCTAGTGCATAACACAAACTTGTACAAAGGCCCTCCTGGTCATGTTTGCCACCAGCTCATCGGCCAAGGCTCACGAATCCAGGAGGACCCACAAATCTGGACCCTAGTCTATATGTGGTAGTGATACCCTATCCAGTGCCAAAGATGATAAAGGCCCAGATTCAGGGAGCTGTAAAAACAAAAGTAATTCAGTCTTTCCAGAGTTCATACAAGCCTGTTCCCCATTCAGACCTTTCTTTACAGTCTCCAGGCAGCAGGGCAGGACATCAACAGCATCACTTACATTGCCAGAGGTGGAGAAGTTGAGTATCATCAACATTACTGATTATTCCTCACCCTGTAGCTACAGATAATCTCCCCCAGCAGTTTCTCATAGATGTTAAACAGGAGCATCAAATCCTGTGGGAACCCACATATTGCACAATACTATATTAATAGAATAAAAGGTAAACCTACGCATGAACAAATGATGCTTGAAAATGCTGGTTATAAGTTCCTTGTAGGGGGTGCTAATTCCCAGTCTATTGCCCTAGTTTTTCTACTTAGTCCTCCAAGACAAAGAAGAGCTGAAAATTCAAGGGCTATAACTTCTATGTAATGACTGGCCATGGTGATCAAAAGGTAGTCAGATTGAATCCCCAGGCTCAAGGTTGACTCAGCCTTTCATCCTTTCTAAGGTCGGTGAAATGAAGACCAAGATTGTTGGGGGCAATAAATTGACTCTGATAAGCTCTGATAAACAGTATATAAAATCTGAGTGCTATTGCTATCCATGTTGTAAGCCGCCCAGAGTTTCAGGAGTTGGGCGGCATAAAAATGTAATAAATAAATAAAAACTGGAACTACCACTGCACCCTTGGCCAATGAAGAACATTAACTGTTAAAATGGGATATAATACAAATTTCACATAATACAAATTTTACCTGCTTGATTTCCCATTAGGGTGAATATATGATGCCAACTCCCTGCTGGTAACTTTATAACAGTGTTTCTCAACCTCAACAACTTTAAAATGCATGGATGTCAACTCCCAGAATTTCCCAGTCAACATGTGTTATATGTATTTATTTATTTTCCACTTTTAAAATAACAAAAAAGGAACAAATACACTGTCGAAGAGAAAAACATACACATAGAAAGTGCTATGTGCTAAAAAATTAAAAACATACAATGAAGGAAAAAACAGCATCACATAAAAATAGTTACAATTCTATAGTTATCTAATACAAGTATCATTTAAGTATTTATGACATATAACTTAGAAATACGTTTTAATCTACTGTATTTTGTATAAATGAATTCTATATTTCATATTTACTGTCCATACAAAGTCTATATCTCAGCATGTGATATATGTAAAAAATATTTTAAAATTTAAAAGAAATAGCCAATCTCATCAGATGTCATAGAAAGAGATAACAATCTGGCACCATTTCAGCATTTCTAATTATTAAAGACAAATATTTCTGGAGATCAGTAGGCACTTTAAATATTTTGGAGGGGGAGATTAAAGTCCTGGGATAATGATGTGATAGTGTCTGCCTTTCTATTAACCAATAAAATTGCAATAGATTCCCTCCCAGAGCACATATTTTTTTCCCATGATTATGGAGAGACATGGAGAGACTACTTTTGATATGCATAACTTATCTGCAGTTGGTACAGCAATCTCTTTTCAATTAACACCTTTCTAGCCACAACTTCTAGTGCTTAAAGGGATATGAGGCTCTTTGCACCCGCACAATTGGTAGAAAATGGATTATCATCTCTGACCATCCTGCAAATCATAATTAAAATGACTAAGATCTCCCTTACCATTTTAATAAACAATTACGATTCTTTGCTGACTGTGACCATCTGGAGATTCAGAACTAGGTCATTATCTTCCCTGCTCTCCAAAGCTAAAGTTGGTTGTAGTATCTGGTTAACTTTCTCTCTCTTCTTCCCTCCTCCTTCTCCTGCTATGGAAATCTGGCGCTGCCGCTGGCTCCGGGCTGTGGGCAAATCACGTGCTGCTTAGTGGAGCCACCAGCAGCAGTGGTGCCGTTGCTACTCCCCTGCTTTGATAACTAATCAACTGTTGGCAGTGGCTCTGGGGCACTCCGCTAAGCAGCAGATGATTTGTGCAAAGCCCCAGACCCACCGGCAACAGCTGATTAGGGGTTTTCTGAAAGCAGGCAAGTAGTGGCGGCACCTAAGCCATTCATGGCTGCCAGGCTGGGTGGAGGAAGCTCTGCCTTTCCAGGGGAAAGAGGACCCACGGCCTCCCCAGGAAGCATGGTCATAGCAGGGAGGCCTGTCAGGAGGAAAAGCCCCCCTTCCTTGCCGAAGACAGGCAGCTTGGAGTTTCTTCTGCATCTGTTTCCAAGAGGAGGCACCTCACCACTCCACCTGCACTTCCTGGTGAGGCCGAGGGGCCTCTTTCCCCAGGGAAAGGCAGGGCCTCCTCTGCTTGGTCTGGCAGGCAGGGATGGCTTACAGGCACCACTTCAGTGCTCCAGTGGCCGGCCACAATGGAACATATGCGGCCGCCAGGAAGCCGCTGCCGCCACTCGAGCCGGCAAGCCAGGGTAGGTCTCAGCTGCCTGGAGGAGAGGCACGTCTTTGGCGGCCTTGCAGCCAAACTCTCACCTCCCTGCCCTGCATTCCCATGGGAGGGGGATTTAAAAGCCAGCACCAGGCCTCCAAACTCGGCTCTCTCCTTCCACCAATCCAATCACTCCCTCACCTGGGCTGGCGGCACCAAAAGCAATCCCATCTGCCGAGGACACAACTGGCAGGCTTCTCTCCCACCACTGTGCCTCAGCGATTCACAAAACACGGCCCTCTCCTCCCGCAATCCCGGCTGCCGCTTCATGGCAGCTCAGTTTCAGAATGGCGGCTCCATTTCAAATCTGCACATGCACAGTGGAGAATTGGTGGTTGTTTTGTGTTTTCACCCAAAAAAAGGGAAATAGAAATAGAAATAAAAAAATAGAAAAATGAGCATATAAACGGTTATATATACTCCAGGTTTCTGAATAACCCTGAAAGTAATACTCATGGAAGTAATAACAGCTGCTAAAAGCAATCTGAATTCTTCAGTTCATCATACATTAGGAAGAAAATAGCAGTCTGTCAATCTTGCTAAATCAATTGCTCTACAACCCTAAAAGGACAAAATGTCCATTTCTGTTCCTTTTCAGAACAGGCATTTAGAATTCAAGAGAATTAAGTGTCTACAAAAATCAATGAGTTTTCCAGAACAAAACCAATATGTGAAATAGCTATTGTCCAAGGAGAGACTTATAGCCTAGGATCACATCATATGACTTGAGTTTTCAACCGAAAAAATCGAATGTGATAAAACCACGGATGAATATGAGCTGGATTTAAGATGTGGTAACTATTGTTGACTTTTTCTCATGAAACTCCACTCATTGTTTGCTTCATAAAAAACTGGAGGTTGATCCATTTAAAAAGGAGTAGCAGAAGAAGCATGCAAATTGTCACTCAAAATTGCTGCTTGATCCAGTTTGGAACCAACCTCCCAACTTGATGACTATTTAGGAATTTAGATTTCATCTGAAAGTTTATATATTTAATTTTCCATTTTTCTTTAACAGATTTAAAAGTTAGAAATTTAATTGTATAACTAAAAAGTATATTCTTCAGTTTAATCTATCTCACGTTTATGGGAAGGGAACAAGTTTCTCAAAAGTGGAAAGGTTTTTTAAAAAAGCTACTTTTAAAAGATAGTATCAGATTGATTCCTCTGTTAACTTTTTCACCTGTATTTTCCTCTGTCCAGAAGAATCAATAATTATAAGACCTGTGTGAGTGACCTATTAAGTTCTTGAAAACAGTTTATTGCATTGGTATGCACAATTATCCTAATAAGGTTTGTTTACTTGCAAGATTGTTTTTTTCATCTTTAAAAATAATAGTCTTGGCAATTATTCTACTAAGAATTTGTTCCTTTACTGAAATTAGTTGTGCCACAATCTCTGGGTCAGCCAGTTGGTTTATTTTTTCTCAATCTCTCTTTCTCATAATGATCTGGCCATCAGCCACTCAGACTGAAGCCAAATGTTTAATTCTTCCCAATCCCCCTTTTTTAATTGTACACATCAAGAGGAACTGGCCATTAATGAATATACAAAACATGAGACTTTATAAGAAAATAAAAGAAGTATTTCCCTACAGGAATTTGAAAGAGAAAAAAAATCAAAGGTTTCTTGAGGCTAGGAGGAAGAGAAGATAAGGGTAAATTCTCCATGTTTCATGTTTCAATTTGTTTTAAAGCCTACTAGCCATTAACCCGGCTTCACCCAGATACAGTCAGGCCTGATAAAGCCGGGGAAGAAAAACAGGAGGCGTGGCCCACAATGGCTGCTTCTGCTGCTGGACCCTGAAGCTGTGCTACTCTCTCACTCGCTTGCTGTCACCTGCGGGCCAGTCTGCTCTCTTTCACACTCATGGCCACCGACAGCCAGGCACATCCTTCGTCACCACTCGGCCCCACCCAGCCCTACGTCCTGCTGCCTCCACCGCTGCTGCCTCCTGATGGCCGCAGCCTCCAGAGCCCCCTGAAAAGCCTGTACTGCACTGCACATGGGCCATGCGCTGCATCACACTGCTCTCTGGCACCCCTTGTGGAGTACCGTGAAGGTGGCATTATGAAGGATTCATCACTCATCGGCACTCTTTTGGGGGGGCACAGACCCCCCCCCAACGGGTGCTAGGCGTCTGTTACCCCCACAGTGTTTGTTGCCAGATGGTAAGTTATCTGTATACTAAGTTTGGTTAAAAATGGTCAATCTGTTGAAGAACATATATGGCATACACATACACAAACACACACACACGGTTTTATATATTTATAGATAACAGACTTATATGCAGGATGATTTCCTGCAGCTGATGCTCAGTAATCTTCATAATTGGATAGCTAAGTTTGGTACTTTTCAAGAAGTACAGATTGTACTACATAGACATCTATACACTACATGAGTTTATTTGGCCAAATATAATCTACTGGAGAGTGTTTTAAAAAAAAACTCAGGCAGAAATCTTTCCCATCATCTTGAGACCTAAACACATTGCATGAAGAATAGATGCTCTTGTCGCTGGACGCAGGGTCCAGTTCCTTCATCTATGCTGGCATCTCTGTAACCTAGGAGCATGGTGGCTCACATGGTTAAGATGCTGAGTAGGAAGTTAGCAAGCCCACATTCAAGACCCAGCAGTTGCCATGGGGCAGGGTGAGCTGCCATCCTTCGTTCCAGCTTCTGCTGGGGACATGAAATAAGCACCCAACTGGGCATCTCCAGGCAATAGTGATATTACTGGCTAATCCTTCCAACCTGGAAGTGCCTCGGTGCTTCTGACAAGAGTGCAATGCAATCTATGTAGCCTGTTAGTTTGCACGATGGCTTCTGTCCAACTGAAGAGAAAAAGGGGGTTCCCTTTTGGATCTGTCATAGAAGAAATAGAATTTGAGCTTTTCTATTGCACATTAGCTATAGTCAATTCCATCTTGGAGTGCTTTGTTCTGAGTACTATAGGGAGACGTTCCAGGGGGAAAGGTGGATCAGGTATATTTTATATCAGAAGTAGATGGTTTGGAGCATGGGTGTCAACCTTGATCGTGTCACATGATGTATCGCTACGTTTCTTGCCTTTGCGGAGCTGAGGTAGGCGTGGCCTGCTCATGACAGATCCGGCTCGCGAGCCGTCAGTTGACAGGCCTGGTTTGGAGGGACAGAAAGGCTTCACTTTTGAAGGGCCCTTTGAGTTAAATTCCCTTCCTCCACTTTGGTTATGCTGACCTTACAAATATTTATTTATTATTAGATTTATACCCCGCCTCTCTTCACCCCAAGGGGGAACTCGAGGCGGCAGTTGTATTGCTCTATGATTTTACATCATTATGATGTGAAACCATAGAAACAATTGTATTCAGCTTCTTAGAACATACAGTCACTGGTTTTCTTTGTGCAGTAAATCGACAGTGGTGTTCTGTTCAGTTTTATAAGTCCATTTCAAAAGGCTTCAGTGATGACAAGAGATGGGGCAATGGCCAGAGATCTTTCTGATCCTGAAAGATGAACTTCCTACAAGGTCTAATGTAGAAAGCTAGGATTGATTAATTACGTGCCATCAAGTCATTGCTGACTTTTAGCAACCACACAGATTTTCTCCATGACCTAAAAAGATTAAAGAGAAAGAATAGTGCAAACAGGAGAAGGATTTTTTTTTAAAACCAGACTGCAAAAGAATCTAGACAAATGATTCAATACTGGAAGCGATACAAAGAATTTATAAACATTGCTGGCTTTTCCCCCCTTCAGCAAAGTTTGGTAGAATCTGCATTAATACCCTGTTATGAAATTTGCATATCTCTGTAGCTCTATTAAGTCCGTCAAACAAAATAAAAGGACACCAACTTGATTTCTTCACTAGCCACATTCTTCTTTGCCTGAACCCATGAAGAGGTAACATAAACCTTTCAGTGATTCCACATGGATTTTTATTCTCTCCCCCCCCCCCCCATCTTCCTTTGTGGGATTGCTTTTCAGAAGGTTTTAAGATGCAGAGGCTGAATGGCTTAAATATCCATGCACAATAGGCAGCAGATATGTCTGCTTTCATGGGGCCCAGGAGATTCCCAGCTGTACATTATTTGCTGATCTAAGTGGCATGCAAGAAACATAACCGCAGAGTGAGTGTATTTAGCTGAGTAGTGCTTTCTGTTTGAGGTATCAATTCCATGTGCTATCTGAAACCTCTGCAATGCTGAAAATGTATCTGTAGGACAACTGAAAAGGGAAGATTGGGGTCACGATTTTCCTGCATACTTCAGAAGCATTTTTTGGGGGGGTGGGGGTGGGGAAAGACTGCTGGCCTCAGAAATAAGATTTTGTCTCCTTTCAAGCATCAACCCAAGAATGGCAACCTGAATAACAGATGTTATTAAGGACAGCTGCTGAGACTTTGCTATTTTTAAAAAAGTTTTAAACTCTGACTGCAATAATGCCCCACTTTGAGTTTTCTATTTACAATATATTTTTAGCTTTGGGTAATTTGTTTTTGAGCCTTTTTAAGATCTGAGCTTTGGCAGCAGGATGTTCATTTGACTCCAATTGTCTTCATGTTGCCATCTCATTTTTTCCCCCAATTTTCTTTTGTCCATCAGAGTCAGAACTCTAATTGGAAGGATGAAAGAAAAACTGAGATAGTTATTTATATTTATGTGATCAGTGTTAACACCTTGAATGAAAAATACTTATCTATTCGATTATTTCATATATTGAACTGTAATTTGGATGGTTCCTTCACACTTTCATATGCATTTTGCCTCATGTTTAATAATTGTTAATACATACAGAAAGAGACAGTGTTCCTGTTCAGAGATTTATCTTCTACTTAATCACTTTTCAATCCAGAAATAATTTATATGTAAAAATATCTAATCTAGAACTAGTTACTGTTTCTGAAATGTAATGCACTGATGATACATTTGCATTATAATACTTCCTTTTAATTTTATTTTTAACCACCCAAAAGCTTTATGCTTTGAATATTGCATTCAAAGACTGGTACATTTACTTGAATGTGGAATCATTCCAACTCTGAGAGGCAGAACTTTCTAGAAAAGTGAGGTCTATCTTGCAAATTCAAAATTAACCACAGTCATGCTTATTACAAAATTGTTCAAATTCCCGACACATAGTCATCCTAATGGTTTCCATCCTTTATAATAATGAAGTTAAGCTCTGCAATAACTTTTGATTAAATTCAGAACCCTTCTTCTTCCTTCCAACATATTCTGTTATATTACAGATTTTTTTTCATAGGAAATATTAGTGAAACCATTTGCTTTGGATTGAATCTAGTTTAATATTTTAATAGGATATATACTGAAAAACCCATAATGTAAACAAATATTTACTGTAGCTATGCAGCCTCCAGAAAAGTTTTGCTACATACCATACTTAAATAAACTGCTCAAGTAACTTCTCCAACATTTTATGAACAATTATCATCTATTTGCAGTTAGGAATTGCTAAGTTTGATATGAATACATATTATCCTTCAGGTATAGATGTGTATATAATGCTATTGTAAATTGAATTCAAACAGTGGATACATCAAAAACAAATGACAATTTTGCATGATGATTTAATTAGAATGGTGCAAGTTATACGTTTATAGAAATAAGAAATAATGGAGAAAAAATCTAGCATATTATTTTTGATTTATATGAGTATTTTTCCTTCTTTGAAACCTATATTTTATGAACAGTACAGGCAGAAAGGTATGATTCCACAAAGTTATATTACACTAAGCTTTGCTTGTGTAATTACATTGATGTTCATACTGCATGTACCACTGTAGTGTACATAGACATATGGAATCTTCCAATACTAGTTCCACTTTATGCTATCATTTTAATGGTTATTGGTTACTACTTCGTATAAACACTGGATCACCCTCCATAGGTTATTACATTCAAACTAAGAAATAAATCTGGGATATCCACATCAGGCTTTAAGATTATATGCTAAATGAATTGATTGCCTGGGCTAAGTATGCAAACTTTGTTGCTAGACATTTAAAAATTTGAAAACAAGCCATTAGTGGTCTCATAAAATATTTCTCGAGTGATTTAACTTCCTTGTTATAATTATTTTGTTTAAATGTAATAATTAAGACATACAGTTAATCCAGGAAACCTGGCACCCAGTGAGGTATGCAAGGGCACGGAAGAGATGCCAGCATCAGCTGAACTCATTAAACTGTTGAGTGTTTGATGTGTTAGGTCTACAAATATAGTGGTATGTAAGAATGACCTTGGGAGACAGGAGGAAGAGCCATAGATTAGATAACGATCATGCAAAGAATATCTCAGCTCATCCTCCCTTCTTTTCTGGAAAAAGTAAAGGAGGAGGAGAAATGCTTTCAGATTTGCAAGATTCTGTTAAATGTAACCTTACAATAAAAATAATGTTAGTACTCATGGCTTGCGGTTTCTTGCATGGACCACTTGAAAGGGCTAACAAAGCTCCTAGAATTCATGCTAGCACATGGGGGCAACTTCATAAACCCCTGGAATAAACTAGGCTCTAGGTTTGTACCAATTGATTACAACTGCTGGGTCTGATCAGGTTGTCTTCTCTCCTTTCTCACATGATCTAGAACAGGGCTGTCAAACTCATGGCCCAAGGACTGGATGTGGCACATGCTGGCCATGCCCATGCCCGGTTTAGTGAAGTGGGGGAGTCACAATACATCACATGACATTGCTGTGACAACGCAAGTTTAACATCCCTGATCTAGAAAGGTGGTCTTTACCTATTACTGCTATTCTTTCTTTGGTAAACTCTTATCATTCCAACTACATTTTAAGAGAAAATTCATAACGGAAAAAGCTCTTTCACTAAGCTCATTTAGTTTGGGCTAGTGTCAATTTTGACAGACTAAAACAAGTGTACCAGCCAACCCCCAATAAGGATTGAATGTGTAGATCTGTTGTGCACTTCAGTCTGCAGTTACTCTAATATATATATAATTGCATATGTAGTCATAAATATATTATGAGATATGAGGTTCAAAGGGATAGGCAACATTAATTTTGCATGTAGAATTAATGCAGCAGAATTGAGGCGACTGGGCAAAAATTGAAATGAGGCACAAATGATGGCAGTTTTTAAAAAACCCTCTTCCTAAACTGCTTAATTAAAAGAGCCCCAGTTGCTTTTCCATAATTATAAAACTGATTATAAAATCAAGAATTCAACTTAGCAAATGATAATTCTATGCTATTTGATAATGTTCACCATGGCCATTTTTCTTTTGTTATGTTTGTGTGTTTCATTTCTTTCTGATGTTTACTTGTAAAAAAAAGTTTATTAAAATGATAAGGTTCTGTCCAGTTTATGGTTTTTTTTTATTGATCAAGGCATAATGAAGATGACTTACAAATTGCTTTTCTACAGGCTTATTGTCTTACTGCATTTCCAGATTTTAACCATTGTAATATCTATTCTTTTTTGTCCTTTGCTTTGTAATCACATAGTGAAACAGAAATCAATAAGCGGAAATTAACAATAATTGCCAGTTTTATCCATTGGGAATAAAAACCAGATTAATAGGAAAGTCCTTGAGGATTATCAATTTATCATTACCCACTCATTGAAAACAAAACAGAAATTTGTATAATATGTATAACCATAAGGAGCAGATGGAATGGCCTGGAGAAAAAGGAGGAAGAGCCAAGATGTGGTATAAGAAATCTGGATCCCAGACAAGAATGAAGTATGAGTACAGATAATCCTTGCTTAATGGCCAAAATTGAGATCAGCAACTTTGTCACAAAGAGCATTGAAACTTGCAAGATTCTGTTGCTGTTGGTTTATCATAAAAGCAGAACTGACCTACATAGCTTTGGTTCCTTTATCTGATTTATCCTGAAGGTCTATCACATGTGCAGGAAAAAGCACATTAGTTGCTCTGCCAATCTAAGCAGAAGAAGGCAGTACTTTCTTCTGCCTCCCCTTCCCATCATCAGTTAAGGTCTGAAAAACCACAGAAGATAGTTAGAGACACATTAGCCTGCAGTCGTTTGGCAAAAACATCTTAGAATTTTCTATTTCAAAAAAAATATGTTTAAAAATGGTAACATTAGAGATAAGCAGAAGAAACCAATGAATATTGAACATTCAGAAATGATTTATAGCAACCTTAGAATGCAACTATCTGTGTTTCCCTCAAAATAAAACTGGGTCTTATATTAATTTTTGCTCCAGAAGACACATTAGGGCTTATTTTTGATTAGGTCTTATTTTTAGGATAACATGGTACTAAATGCACCCTTCCAGCTGAAGATCTTAACTGGGGCTTATTTTGGGGGTAGGACTGATGATTACAAGCACCTGAAAAATCATGCTAGGGCTTATTTTCTAATCTGGTCTTATTTTTGGGGAAATGCAGTATCTCTGAGTTTGTGGCTGGGAATGCATTTGCATTCATGGGTGTACATATGTTCGTGGGGAAAGTTTTAAATGAGCAAAGCATGCACACATATATATCCTTCATGCCATGCCTTTTTGGCTGCCAATCAAGAAATATAAAGTCCATTAAAACTATTCTAGCTAAGCAGAGAACTTCACAATTTGGCAGTAATTAGTGCCATTTCATTTCCTCTTCCCCAGTTTATTCAGGTTCCGCAACGGGAGGTCACAGAACAGAATCTTTCCCCAAAATTTCAGGCAGGATAATGTAGGTCTATATCCATTCCCACATTAGAGCCAGTGATGGAGTGATGAAAGAGGACAGATAGAACAGTTCCTGTTTTCACTGTTTTACAGAGATCAAAGTTAGTATCCAATGGACACTTAGCTGAAATCTGAAATCCATTTCCTGACTTTCAAGATAGTCACTTAATCCAGAACTGTTGATCTTCTAACATTCGTATTTTCATCATTAAAACATTTTATTGCTTATTGCTTTGGACAGTACTTGCAGAAAATAGTTGAAAGAATGCAACTTATATAAAGTACAGAACAGTGTCTCATATAGTTGCTACACTGTTAGGACAAGGTCAAATACGCTACTCAATATCACTTACTGTGTTTTCCCACATACTTTTTGACTGCTGCATAAATTCAGCCATAAGCTCGGTAAACAGGCAGGTCTTTGATGTATGCTGAAAAAGATTCACTTAAATGGACGGGGAGGAATTCTATAACCCGGACATCAATGTCAAGAGCGTTATAGTGTTTCTACGCTATTTGTGTGATATATTTGCTTTTCATGCAGTTCAATGCTTTTTTTAAAGTATTTTTTTTAATTTATTTTATAGCGTCTCAAAACAGGTTAAAAACAGTATGCAGTCTCTTATATCATTATCATTACATTTCAACTAAATATACAACTTAATCAGAAAAAAATACATTTGATGGTTACATATTCAAAAATTTTCAATATTTTCTAGTATACTTTTTCATATCTATTCTCTAACCAATCATAAAATATTGGTCATACTTTATAGAATTCTGTATCTTCTTTTTCTTTAATTGCCAGTGTCTATTCATTTCTGCACAATCTAGAGTTTTCTTTATTACATCATCATCATTAGGTATTGTTACACATTTCCAATTTTGTGCAAATACAATCTTTGCTGCAGTCATAACATATACCAGCAAATATGCATCTTCTTTACTGCATGTTTCTGGTATTCCCAATAAAAATATTTCTGGCTTCATCTCAATATATTGTAGTGTCATCCTTTCTATCCATTCACATATTTTTAACCAGTATTTTTTTGCTTCTGGACACGTCCACCACATATGATATGATCCTGGTTCTTGATGACACTTCCAACAATTAGCAGATTTATTTTTAAACATCCTTGCTAGTCTTGCTGGGGCAAAATGCCATCGGTAAAACATCTTATATAAATTTTCTTTATATGCTGTTGACATTGTCAAGGTATAGTTTTTTTTCCCATAGTTTCTCCCATTTTTCTAATTCTATAGTGTATTCAAAATTTCTTGCCCAGGCTATCATAGTTTCTTTTACTTGTTCCTCCACCAGCTTATATTTTAATAGATAGTCATATTTTTGTTATCAATTTTTAACCTTTCCCTGTCAATATTGCATCTAACTGTCAATTTTCCATAGAAACCATATTGCTTAACATCTTTTTCATATCTTGACCATTTGCCATTGTGAATACCACATTATATCAATTCCCTGCTCCATCAATTCTTGTTTCTTTTTGAGTTCCCCTTTTTCATTTAGAATATCTTTATATCTAACAATGTTCCCTAAGTCTATAAGCTTAGGATGTATAATTGCCTTTATTATTGAAAGCCACACCAGTATTTTCAAATAGTGTTATTCTTTAGTTTTGTCCCACATTAACAACAAAGCATTCCTTACAAAATGTTTCTTAACATAACCATGTGTTTTACTTCCCTGATACCATAGAAAAGTATGCCAACCTGTCTGTAAATCATATGCTTCCGAAGTTAATGACCTTTTATTCGTCAGTTCTATCCATTCCTTCATCCACATTAACCCTGCAGCTTGATAATATAATTCCCAATCAGGCAAACCAAAACCCCCTCTAGTTCTTGCATCCTGTAGCATTTTTAATTCTTGCTTTTCCCCCTGCCAAATATATTTCAAAATAATTTTACTAAGTTCCTCAAAGAACTTTCTGTCCAATTTTATCAGAATTGTTTGAAATATATATAGCAATCTTGGCAGGATATTCATCCATTTCAATGCTTTTCATACATTTTGCTTTTCATGCACTTCAATGAGCAATGTCTTTCTGAATGAAGTCATACTGGTGATGTCACTGAGAAGTTGGCTTCCACAAAAAAGTGGCTCTATACCTACAAAGTTCGGAATCATGCAAGCCTTGGTATTCCTTATGACACATGGAAGCAAAAATTGGACTTTCAAGAAGCAGGATAGAAAACAATATTACTGCTTTTGGATATACCATGAATAGCCAAGAAAACAAACAGATTGTCAAACAAATCAACTCACGAGTTCTCACTTATGATACAAATGACCAGGATCAAATTATCCTACTTTGGATACATTATGCAAAGACCTAACTCTTGTAAAGGTGGAAGGAAAGAGAATAAAAAGATGTCAAAAGCAATGTGGATAGGCTCAGGTACAATGATGATGAGTACAGTTTTGGAGAATCTGAAAGACCAGGTTAAGGACAAATCGCCCTGGAGCAAATCTATCAATGTTTCCCCTAGGAGTCAACAATGACTTGATAGTTCATGATCAAATATGAAGGACTGTATAAATGGCTTTATAAGTCAATAGAAGTGTCTGCCTCAGTATCACACAGCTCAGCTTCTTCAAAACAAATGTAAACTGGTCTAAAATGTTGAAGTAAACTCTTCAACAATTTACATTAGATGAACCTTCTGCATCAACTTCAAGGAAGACCTATACAATCGTACAAACATGAGGTTAACCATGCATGCATCCTTATAATGAGACTGTACCTGTGTTGAAAAGGCTGTAACCAGCTGAACATGGGAAGGGACATCTCTAGTCACAAAGATTCCTTAATCCTCCATTAATAACTGTGGATCTAAATGCATCCCAGATTATAAACTTACTCCAACAAAGCAGAAGACCTCTCTAGGCATCTGTGCTACGACTGTAGTAGCCCTACAGAAGAGAGAGAAAAAACAAGACTGTATTCCATCTCCCAACTGAGTACATTAGTCCAGATAACTAACATCCTTGTTCTAATTATATTCAGACTTTCCATATTATCATTTATTTTTCATTTAAGGAATTCTAGTTTTAGCACTTCTTAATCCAAAACAGCAGAATGATCTTCATTTTTCCCTTTGAGCCAGGGTTTTTAGAGCAGCAAAATTAAACCAGTGGGAAGAATCTGAAGCAAGTCTCCAACAGAGAGGAGCAATTCAGAAACTAGGCCTCCATATGATCTCCTTTTGTTTCCCAGCAACCGAATAATTGATTTGTAAGACTGTGCCTGGATTTATTTATAGCAGCAGTCTACAAACTCATTAACCTGAACTTCTGAGAGGGCCTGCCTTAAAAAAACCTCCGAATGTGATTTTTCAATCTGTAATTTGTGCCTCTGAGGCAGAGACCAGCCTCATAAAAATGGAGGACAGTTCTGAATCAATTTCATGTTTGAATCCACTGGCAACAATCCAGAGCTCATGGACATTGGTATCTTCTGAATTCTTATAAAATGGAAACGCTCCTGGCATTTTTTCTCACAGATGTTCTGTGTTCTAACTCTGTACATCATGGCTCTATCAGTAAGGGAGAAAATTTTCTTCTGATCAGGCTTCTCAAGGGCAAATTACAATTTATGTTTGCCAAGGACAGTGAAATAGTGACAGAACTATTTTTGGCAGCTGCCAGCTGCCGTTTTTCCCCCCTGCTAGAATGTTTCCTAAATGATGTGGTATCATAAGTACTGTCACAATGGTGATCATTGTGAAAAGGAACACCAGAACAGGAATTCCTCCAATATAGGTTTTGTAATCTACATTGGTACATGTGCTGTCTTTTGATTTTCAGAGATTTGTATGTGGAAACACTAGATTTACTCCTTGGTGTTATTTGTACATTTCTCTGATACTAAACTTTTTTGTGTTTAATGTTAAACTTTAATATTCAAAGGAAAACTACTATAGCAAACACAGTGAAAAGTATTATGGCATTTTAAGATTAGTTTATTGCACCTTTTGCAGCAATAAACCTCTTAGGACATGTTTTTGTTTCAAAAACACTTTTTTTTAAATGATGACAGAATGCTTTAAATACTTCCTTACCAAAAGGTCTGGAAACGTGTTGATTACGTTTCAGGTTATATCCAGCAATCCAAATTCTTCCCGTTTTTCATATTTCCATTCCTAGAACTGAAGCAATTCTGAGAACAACTAACAATGAACTTAAAACAAAATATTGTGTATTCAATTTTTTATCAATCTTCTAGATTTTCTCCAAAAATTTCAGGGCAATATACAAGATTTCTCTTAAAAGGTCAAATCCATAAATGATTTAATACTCTTAACATATTTGAAAAGTCACCTTCTCCCACATCCCCTTGCTGGCTTATAATTAAAAAAAAAAAGGTTCAACATTTTTTAAACTTTTTTTTTTCCAAAGAAGAGTTGGTGCAATTCTCATGAACTTGATTATTGAGTTTTAATATGAAAGATACATAACTAAAGGTGTGTGACTTAGTGTCTAGTCTTTCAAAGTATCATAATTTCTCCAACAGTCTATACAGCTAGTCCTTGACTTAAAACCATTCATTTGGCAACTCTTCAAAGTTACAATAGTACTGAAAAAAAATTACTTAAAACCAGGCCTTATGCTTACAACTATTGCAGCAGCCCCTCACATTCACATGATGCTGCAACTATTGCAACATACCCTCACATTCACATGATCAAAATTTGGACATTTGGCAATTGGCATGTATTGACGACCTGGGGTCAGGGGACATGGCGGCACAGAGGCTTCTGCTAAGTGGTGTGGAGAAACACTATTTTGAAATAAATTCATCCCAGTGTCTGCATTGAAGTAAAGCCGTCTTCTACCTTTATGTTTTAGTAGCTGTTTACCCGGCATTGCCGGGGTTATTTTGTAATGGACTGCCATCTTCCTTCCTTCTTTCTTTCCTCCTCCCTCCCTTCCTCCTCCCTCCTCCCTTCCTTTCTCCCTCACTTCTCTTTCCCTCTGCCTTC
>JANHGC010003784.1:81483-93193 GCA_027560395.1 Boaedon fuliginosus | reverse complement strand
CATGCGCCCCTATTTGGCTGCCAGGACACTTCAGGGGTGTTTTCTAAGCCAATAACGGAGCATGGAGGGGGTGTGGCACTTCCCCCCCACCCCCATTTGGCTGCCAGGAAGCTTCAGGGTATCTTTCTAGGCAAAAAATGGG
Source organism: Boaedon fuliginosus (assembly GCA_027560395.1). Lineage (NCBI taxonomy): Eukaryota > Metazoa > Chordata > Lepidosauria > Squamata > Lamprophiidae > Boaedon > Boaedon fuliginosus. Next base: position 93,051 of record JANHGC010003784.1, on the reverse strand, counting down.
GTGCAGGGGGTGTGCCGGCTCACCCAGTGACATGACCGCATAGCCATGCTCACCAAGCCACACACCCAGAATCGATAGTAAAAACATTTGAAACCCACCATTGGAGTAGAGTAAACCTTTCCAAATCATCTAATACTGTTTATGTAAATGAACACACTGATGGATTTTCCTGGATGCAGGACAGGGCCCTGTCCTGAGTGTCAGTCTTCCTCTTGGAAGGGATAACTTTAGAACAGTTGTTGTCAACTTTGACCAAACTCCACTCTTTCCCTGTAAATCAACATATACGACCACTGCACTACCACAACTAAAATGAACAATTTATTTGGGATTAACTTTTGGCAAGACTAAATATATCTCTTTCGGTCAGTACTTTTTAATCTATGTCACCAGTTCTCAAACTGGCAGGGCTCTAAGGATGCAGGGCTCCATCTTGTTGCAGAAGATTGCTTTTTTAAAGTGCCCCCCCCTTAAATTGTTGTCTTAAGTTGGACACTTTGAAAAGGATTAAGGAAAAGTGTTTTGTCTGATAAGCACAACAGCAACTCTTGGCTATTTCTCAAAGCAGTTTGGCTTTTTCCAGATTTCTGTATGAGCTCAGATAAAAAGACGCAGCTGCTTTAAAAATTGCACTAAATGATGAGCAGATTCCTTAAATGCACTTGGTTCCAAATAGTTTTTGAAGTAAAAACAGCACAAATCATAATTTAAACTCCCTATCAGATCTCTGAGACAGTTGCATATTTGATACAATAATAATAATAATTTAAAAACTAAAATTCCATGCACAGTTTTGGATTCAGAATCGCATTATTATCAGATCATTTTTATAATTATTGAGGACTGCAGATGCCTGAAATCATAAACGTTAGCGTTCAATGTTTGTCTAGAACACGGATACTGAGAAAGTACCACACTTTAAAAAATCTGATGAGATAAAGTTGTAAATATGACAGATTCTGCAACTCAGGAAATGTGCTTTTCTTTAGGTAGAAAGCAAAGAAAGCCTTGCATTTCCTCTTTCACTTGCTGTTTTGCAATTGTTTGGCTTGTAGCATTTGCAAAAGGCCCATGCCTCTGGTGATCTAGCCGCAAGCATTTTGTACTGGCTTTGATCCAGAAGTCTTAGGTACTGATGATAAAAGCTGTGTTGATACACCTCAATGAAGCTGCAAATGAATGTTTCTCAATGGATCCAAAATGAAAAGAGCAAAACGAAAATCAAAGAAAAAAAGTTTCACAGTGTTTCTTTATCTGATTCATTAGTTTTGCTACCCTTCTGTGAACAGGCAGTGCATTGCTAAAGGCCCATGTGAGTCTCCCCATGTTCTAAATTATGGTTTTAAGATATACTTTATAGCAGGGGTGTGAAACTCGCGTTGTCACGGTGTTCCTTTTGCTAAACCGGGCATGGGCATGGCAAGTGTATTATGCATCTGGCCTGCAGGACATGAGTTTGACAGCCCTGGTTTATAGAATGAACATCATCGGACTTGTGGGTCTACACAATCCACAAGTCACTGAAGAGCATAACTCTGCCAGTAACTCTTAAATTAAGATAATGTTTTATGCACCCTATACTAGCAGTCAACAATAGTAATTCTGGCACTGATCACCAGAATAAAAATGGCTAGAAAGTTCTTTTAAACATTTTGCTTCATGAGGTTTTTTGACAAAAAAGGCAAAGAAAATTAGTTTCCCATTTAAACGATAACATTAATTAAGTAGTTTCACCATTGTAATCCATCCTAATTTCTTCCATAGAAATGTTTTTACATTACAGAACATATTTAACATTCTAAGTTTGGTACACATAAGAGTTAACTCAACTGATGAATTGCTGGGAGTTATGCAGCATATAAATTATTATTGTTATATCTGACCAAGCTTGGCTTGTACCTTACTGATATTTATAATCTTCTATTCTTATGAAGTAATGGTAGAATGGAGTTGATAAAATATAGCCTCAAAAATGTGAGAAATTTAAACAACAAAATATAGTCCATGAATTGGTATATGAAAGTTAAAGATGATTTGCACAGAATAGTATAGAGCAGTGATGGTGAACCTTTTTGGCACCAAGTGCCAAAACCAGGAGCAAGTGACCCTGCGTGCGTACACGTGTGCTGGAAACTAAAAGAACACGTGATTTTTGGCATGTGCATGCATGCCGCTTTGGGTTTCTGCGCATGTGCAAAAGACTAGCTGTCCTGTGCAAATGCGCTGGATCCATTTGGAGGCCTTTTGGGTCCCCCAGGATGAAGGACCTGTCTCCAGCCCGGCTGAGGTGAGGGAGTGGCGGCAGCCGCCCCACCACAGGTCCCAAAAGAGGGGGAAATGTCCCTCTCCAGCTGGAGGCTTTCCTGGCTGTGCTGACTGCTTTCCTGCCGCTTGTGTGGGGGGTGAGAGGGGAACGATTCACACATGCTGCCCCACCACAGGTCCCAAAAGAGGGGAAAATGTCCCTTTCTAGCCAGAGCCATTGCTAGCAAGTGGCAGGAGAGCAGCCGGCATGGCCAGCAAAGGCTCCAGCTGGAGAAAGAGGGGAAGGCAATGGTTTTCATTCCTACCTCTTTCCCTGTGGCTGATGCTGATGCTGCTCTGTGCCGTTGGTGCCATGTGCTGGAGGGCTGGGGCTGTGCAAGAACCTCGGGAGAGAAGGTCCAGGCCATATGCTCTTGCTGGCAGCTCTGCAGGGAAACTGAAAATACAGGTGGCCCATGTGCATGCATGCTCCGGAACCCAGAAGAGAAACAGGTGATGGCTCTGCGTGCCCAGCGGGATGGATCTGCATGCCACTTCTGGCACGCATGCCACAGGTTCACCATCACGGGTATAGAGTGCTATACTGATGTAACTGTTTCTTTTCATTTTCTGATCTCAAGCCTTTAGCTGCTTGGCTTACTATTTCTAATTCCCATTTGGTGCTTTGCATAACATTGGTTCTCCTGAAAAAATAGTGTGACGGTGTGGATGATTGCATACACATGCATATATTCCTGTTGGCTATGTGCAGGAAGGCCAGGTATATGCTGAAATGAAGAACAAATAAATTTTTTAAATTTATTTATGTGGTTTAGAGGCCAACCTCTTCCAAATGACTCTGGGCAGCTCACACTTTAAAAGCAGTAAACAATAGAAATAAAGAAGCGGCTATAAATTCTCCATTGCTTATTGGAAGATGCCAATATCTTCCATCATGTTTGTACTCTGGGGGGTCTTGCAAAATATCCCTGGAAGACCAATTAATTTCTTTGCTTGATTTGAGCTCTTGTTCCATTGAAAAATTCATGATAGAGAGCCTGAGTTCCAGTTTTTAAAAAACAGTGTATCTGGAATACTATATACGATCTGGGTACATATTTTGATGTAAACAATTCAAATTCAGTGTGACATTTTTAGTTTAGCCTTGGCTTTTAAGAAGAGAAGGCAGTGGAAGAAGAAAAACTTAACTAGATAAGCATAGAAACATTACAAAGGGGAAAAGATATTCATGTGTTCCATGAACTACATTTTGGTGCTACATTTTGTCTGCTCATATGTCCAAAATTGTGCTTTTGAGAAACAGCCTAGATCCAGGTTATTTTCATGTTACTTTCTGTAGTGAAAAGGCTGGTCAGATGATCTTATTGCATCATCTACAAAATTCTAATCCATTTCGATCCTTTTCAATGAAAACATAATTTATAGTTTTCCCTTTCTAGTACTGGTGTGAATCATCCATATATGAAAATGGAATGATGGACAGAGATATCAAACAGGAAACTTCATGAGGCAAATAGGAGAAAATGGGCAAAGTATACACAAATTAACTTTGGGACTGCCCCAGAACTGGATGAAGAAAAGTTTGAATCAATTTATAGGATAGAAGAATATATTGAGAGTAAAGTAGAACACAGAAATGTTTTAACTAACAAAGCTGTTTTTTATAATGGGAGAAAAATACAATTGCAGATAAAATCCAGAGCTGCCTTATTACTTTTTTGACTTTCTGGTTATAGCAGAGAAATTGAATCACCAAAGAAAACAGCTTAACTGATTTCCAAAGTGAGTCTAATAGGTTTCCCAACATACAGAGAGAAATAGAAATTGAATATAAGTAATCACCTGATGTATTGGAACTGTTCTCTCGGTCATCTAATACAATTGGCCAGTGGGAGGCAGAAGTAATTCTTCCAAGCACATAGTCAACCTATACTATAGAATGCACCCCTGTGAGTTTGAGAATGGATTTCATAATGAGAGTTTGATCAATTCATTGTGAATAATACAAACCTTAATTTTTATTATGATTGTATACAACTCCCAGGTTGGAGTTGCTTAAAGCTTAATAAAAGATCTGAATTTGAATTTGCAATTTTCAAATAGTTTAAGTCTGGCTTTTTAATAGCATTGAGAACATAATCAAAAATAGTATCAGATGGATACTGAGTTGGTAATTTCCAATGACGGAGAATATTTGTAATTCAGGATTTGGTGGCCTCTGAGAACTAACATTGATCATGTTATCTAGTTTGGGTAATGAGATATCTTCAAGAAAACAACCATCCTTCTAAAATTCCTTCCAGTTCACCTCTTAGTTATTTTAGGCTGTTCTACAAAGGTAGCATTTCTCTCTTGTTGGAGAATCAAGTTGATTTTTTCTGTCTTTCTCCCCTTGCTTTTTCTGAAAACAATTTTCTACAAAGCTCACCGACTCTTCAATGATGGCAATGCTCATCTGACTACAACTGAATCTATATTAAATATTATGGAACCAGCTGCTGCATGAGACTTGTCTGCATTTATTTTTTCTTCCTTAAACTAGTCAGACTTGTTTATTTTTTGTTTCGACTGCCTTTAGGAAATAAATGCTTTAGAAACAATAACAGCCTACTTCTAGCTCATGGTGCTTTGTTTTTCAGTCAGAGGAGGGATCCAAGTAAAGTACTGTCTACCAGATTTAATGAATTCAGTTATTTATAACATAACATGTGATAAATGGATACAAATGAACATAGAGATACAAAGTAAAATGTTGTTCTCCAGATGTTGCTGCATTACATTTTCCATGTGTCCAGATTATGCACACATGTCATGACAACAACAGTTCCTTTTAGTAGTAGCTGAATTACAGCTTCTTCTCTCATACCTGCTGAGGATTATTGGGTTTGGAGTTCAATAAAATCTAGTTTCCGACCCTGATCCTACAGGAAGCATCCCTCCAATATGTAAGACTGTGGAAAATATCTCTTAAAGCTATATGTTCCATTTGTATATATATTTTTAAATTAAATTTTAAAAAGTTGTTAACCAATTATAGGGAATCCCTTTTGTAACTAATTGAAGAGTTAATATAATCAATCCACAAACCTTTTGCAGGGAATAGGTTCATCTCTAGAGTCTCTTTTCTCGTCCGTGGAAATAGTCATTTGTTAGGGAGATCTTTTACAAGATTACAGGTTTCCTCGTTGCTAACAGAATAAGGGAAAGAGCAATCTTGTGCCTGCAAGAAGCATTTGTGTGGGTAGGGAAGAAACAAAATAAAGCTTCTTTTCCATCCAATAAGTCTGACAAAGATTGCAATTTCCTGCTGGAAAATAGTGACCTACTTAGCCATAATCAATTCATCTCCTGTCTCCCAGCAATGGAAGCAGCCTTCTCTTTCTTGAAAGAGGAAGAAACAAAGATAAGCTTGATTTAAATCTGGTGAGCATAGGCACCCCACTTTTCTTATTTGCTGCCTCCTAACAATGGGGTGTTTCTTTACTGCCCCAGGTACAAAATAACAACTGAGAAACCTTTGGGAGCCACAGATGATATCCAAGAGCAAGAGAATGGGGCCATTGTGTGGTCCTATAAACTTCCAGTTACATGCTGACTTTCTCTGTGAGTAATAAGGAGTTGGATGAGTAAATGACTACAGATGTTAAAACTACTTTTCTGAGTGACTCTACAGTACATTTTCCCATAATTTTTGAGTTCTTTAGGCTGATAACTAGGAACAATTACTACAGAACAAATCATGTATTTATAATGTATTCATTACAAACATAGGAAGATTTTTTCTAAATAGAAATGTATAAGTTTGCACTGCACACATTTGCATTTTCAAGGTTAGTTTATACTTATAATCTTCACTTATTTTTTCCCTCCAGTTATGTATTCAGGTACACAAATTCATATGCATGTAATTTATGCCCAGGGGACTGTGTAACTGGAACATATTGTTAAAAATACAAGGAGGCATGATATGTTAATTCCAGCCAGCAATCATGTACTGAAATAACATCTGTGTTTTCTTCTCTGCAGTGGTTTGAAGTGTCAGCTTGTCACAATTATTTCAAACATCTTGGAAGTTGGTTATTTGATCAGTTTTTTTCTGAAACCAGTGACATCTTGCATAGAAGAATAATCCATGTGTTCTCTTTGCCATTTTACTGCAAGCTATGATGCATTGGATTTGCTGTATGTAATACTATATAGATCATTCTATGTTGTATACGGCATTATTTATAAATGATATAGTGTGGGCACTAGATGTCACTGCAGCTCTACAAGTACATAATTTAATGGGCAAATTTTGCATGAATGGTTACTATGATAGGCAATCTTCCCTAATTTGCCTCTTTCCAGATGTCTTAGATCAAAACTTCTATTCTAAACTATTCTCCCAAATCATAGACATCTCACAGAGAAAATATATATTGGTTGAATGTAGATGATGATGATGCAATTATTAGCAATCTTGAAGAGAAGTATCATGTACACTTTAATTTCTTTTCCTTTCTCCAGCATCCTTGGAATTTCTCAGATTCTCTCTCAAAGTTGCTGTCCTAGCAGATTGCCACACAGCAAGATATATTTTTGTTCCAGGATTTAAAAAAATGTCACTTGTTTTTCACCTAGTTGCCTATTTAGGAATTAAAGGGATTTGATTGGTAGACCCAGATTCAGAAGTTTAAAATTCAGCAGTAGTTGCCAAGGTTTCTTGAGCTGTTCTTCCTCTGCTATTACGTTTTTTATAGCACTTTTACTAAAGATGAAGTTTGGGAGCCTTTGGTCAAGAGGTAAAAGGGAAAAATACCAATATGAACCACAAGAAGCTCATGTGATAAGAAAGGCTGCAAAACAGTAGGGAAACAATATGTTGTATCCCACACCCTGAACCCACGCTTTACAACTGGGTCTTAAAGCCCAGAGTCTTTTAAGGCCCCAACAAACAGACTGAGATTCTTTGTTTAGAACAGCAATCCCAGTTCTCCAGCAGACTGCCAACCACTTGGGCAAACTGCCAAAACTGTGAGATAAGGTTGACATAGTAATTAATCAGAATATTAACAGAATATTCAGAGTTCAAACTACAAGCAGAGACTTCTTCCAAACAAATACGCAAGAGGCCAGAATCTTCTGAACACCAACCAGAAACACACAATACGAATCCAACGAGTTGTTTTCTGCAAGGGTCCATTCCCAACCACTCCCCTTTTAAGTCCTATGGGGTTGGCCAATTACCGGTCAGCTGTGGCTCATCCTTTTCCTTTCCTTTGCTGCTGCTGCTGCCTTCTAAGTGACCTCCATGTTCTCGCGTTAATCAAGGCCTCTTCTCCACTGCTACCAGAAGCCGAAGCTTCCAGATAACTAGTGGACGGCCCAGCCACAGGCACAGTATCAGCAGCTGGTTCCTCCCTTCCATCTGACTCTGGCTCCAGGTCTCCCTCCTCGTTGGAATCAGCTTCCAGATCCGCAGCACGCTGCCGAGCCACAACACAATGTCCAAGCCAATTCCATACCCAACTGTAACTGTTTTACTCTGGGGTTGGCTGCATACTAAAACCATAAGCAATAGAAAACCATGCTGAGTGAATCAAAGTTAACAAATTTCCAAAACAATGATAGGCAAAAAGCAATTTTGTTACATTGTGGTCTTTTGCTCACATGCATCTTTCATTTTGAAGAATTTAGTATTATGAAAGTGGAACAAAGTATTCTGAAACATGCTTGACTTAGGAATATCCCTTTAAAAATATAAGTGAAAATTAACATAGGAGTTGAGTATTTTGAAAATTACTTCAAATATGTTATTGATAGCTATAAGAAATACATGGCCTTTTTCGTAATGGCTGGCATTTAAACAAAAGTGAATAATTTTCATGTTGATGTGGTATATTTACACCAGACAAATTAAATTTTTGCATGTCTTGTAGTCAATGGCATGACTATTAGTTTAAAATAGGGAGTTATTTCTGCTTCTTGAAACCACATGTCTACGCCTGAATAAGAATCTGTTAGATAATGTATCAAATTAATTGGTGAAGATTGACCTTCCTTGCACTATCCATGTATGTTGAAGCTGGTTTCAAAGAAAGAGAGACTGAAGACTGAAAAAACTTTCCTGTTTCTCCCTCTTCAACGTTTCTTTGCTCCACCCCATTATCACTCATCCTAAGCCAGTCAACCCTATGGATCTTTCTGAAATGGCCACGGGAAGGAATATCCTGTGCTGACTTACTTCTTCCTTACTTCTGCAGCAACGTCTTTTCATTTCCATAACAATTTTTAGTCCCATCTTCTGCTGCACTTTCCTGTTGCTGATTTGGGAAATGCCTACTAAATATTTAAGACATATATCTGGAAGGGCCTTTGATTATAAATGATAAATGGGTTAGATGTAGAAAACTTCATACAGTTTGAATTTTTACAAAATACTATTTGTGGTTCAATACCCAAAACCATTGAAACAACACTTTTCACAACTTTTGATACAGTTTGTAACTGAGGAAAAAAGACAAAATCTTGGTGTATTAGGAAAAAGGAACTATAATGCCATGAGTTATGTGAAAATTATGTGCATTCTTTGTTGTGGTCTTTGTTGCATAGTGTCTGAACAAACGTTATATATTATATATTTTAGGATGTCTTCATAGCAACTCACCAAACCTTAAGGGTATCTCCTCCTTCATTTCTGCAATGTCAAGAGCTCATTGTTAGAGGTCGGTATTGGATAAAGTAAGTAAAATGTCTCCTGCTTCTGCTTTGTGAACAAGAAATCGGGGATTAATTTGGTTAAGACATCTCAATCTTGAAATTTCTTAAATGAATTCAAATCAGCCTTGAACTTTTTATTATCTTTTCATTTTTCCAAATAGCTTATAGCTTGCAAATTTCCATACTCTTGAATCGGTCATGTATTACCAGATGAAACAGGAAATATTTTCAAAATTTTGATCAATCTGATGGCTTACTATTAGTGCAGGAGACATCTTCAATTGAAGTTCCCTGTTTTTTTTCTTTCTCCTATACCTGATCATCGCATGAATGGGATCAGGATTATGTTGTTTTATTTATCCTGTACACTAAAGTGCTGTTTCTTCATAATTATATGATTTGTTCAATAGTGTTACTGAGCTGATAGCTTCACCTTGCGCCATCATTTCTGTGCTTATAGAACCCTGGTTCGGAGTAAATAAAATTTCTCTTTCTAGTTGTCAAAGTGTTGCATACATTCAAATTACGTTGCAATTAAGCTGGGTAAAAAGTTCCATTGGCTTCCAAATTAAGGCTTTTTCCAAAACTAACTTTTCTATGGCACATAGACTGACTGAGAACTCGGAAAGATACTTTGATTTCCTACCAAAAATATCAGTTCCATAGTTGGGAAAGTGCTGCTCAATTCAGAGTTGCCTTAAGAGTTATAAACGGTCTTGCTTTGGAGCACATTTTATCATTTTAAAGCAGTCTTAATCTTGACAATTTTAAGATGTGTGGATTTCAACTCCTAGAATTCCCTAGCCAGTATGCTGGTTAGGGAATTCTGGGAGCTGAAGTCCATATTTCTAAAGTTGCTGAGGTTGAGAAACAAATCAATTCTTGGTTTTTATAGTAAAAGAAACAGCATGTAGGATGGATTATAGTGAATTAAAAAGCATAGAAAATACCTCAAAGGATAAAAAATAATAAAAAGCTAAAGTATATAAAACAAAATCTTTATATCTATAAACGAGACGTGTGTGTGCTATATGTGTTTGTATGTGCTCTACACACTCCTACACGCCGCAACCAATCTTGCCCAAACTTTGCAAATACATACCTTAGCCTTGTAAGATCAGCACTGAGGGGGTCATCAGCACCTTTGGGGGGTCTGCACCCCAAAAAAGGGTGCCAAAGTGCACACTCCACCCACATTTCACTGCCAAACTCTACTGCACATATGCTGAGGGTTCCAAGCAATGCATGCAAATTGGACGCTCTCCAGCCAATAGAGGCAAGGCATGCAAATTGGGCAAAGAACACTGGGAATTGTAGGCTGTAGCATTCCCTGCTTGCAGCATGTCGCAGCAAGGCATACCCGGGCAACGCCGGGTTATCAGCTAGTTGTATATTTTAAAAAAAGTCTGAAAGGAAGAGTAGGAGCATTGAATGAGTATAGGGGAGCATAAAGATTAATATATAGCAAGCTAAATCTGTTGCAATAGAAAGCAGTATAGAATAATAAATGAGATGCTCATTAAGACTAATTTATGGCACAGGTCATCATCTGATGGATTTTAAGTGCTGCTGCACAGAACCTGGCAATATTATATGTTGTAGCAGGGTTATTATCTTTATTATTGGGCAACATATAAACAATTCAAAGGAATAAACAAATATAGAATGGATAAGCTCAAAGGGCAATAATAAACCATACGGATACTAAGAAAAATAAGAAATCTGATCTATCTATTGATCTGTCTAGGATTTTCAAAATTTGAATTTCACTCAGAAGGAATGAATGATCACTATTCATTCCTTCTCACTTTGTTTTCAGTCTAGTTGAGGGAATATTGTAAATTTGCTTCACTTTGCAAAAGAAATGACAGAAATTGGAAATTTGGAGTTATTGATTATACTTGTGCAAACATTCATATATTGACCTGAAACCTATAGATAGAAACAGTGGCTAAAATTGTCACAGTTTCCAACATGTCAGGGATTATCTTTTGAAATGTAGAAATGAGGCAGAGAGACAATCATGTGGTTATTGTGGAAAGCAGTAGCTGAGTTAAAGGAAACTTCACCCAGAAAACAGGCCAGAAACAATTCTCTGTGTATTTTGTGGAGAAACTAGTTAACTATTAATAAAGACATTCTAAGAATAGTCCTTTGCAACTTAAACCCAAAAATGCTTGTGCTAACATTGCAAAAGAGACTTTAGATCAGTACTGTAGAAATGTTACTTGAACTCCCATTTCCATAAAGAACTGATTTAATCACACATTTATCCTGGAACAGCAAAAGCCAGTGCTCAAAATTGGGCTGGAAATAATCTTAGCAACCACATAGATAAACTTTCTCCAGGCTGTTTAGGTTTCTCAATGAATGGTACATTCATATTACAATTGCTGTTGTAATTTTGTTAATCCACTTTGCTACTGGTCACTCTCTTTCTCTCTTCCCTTCCATTTCCCCAGCATTATGAACTTCTCAAATTAGCTGGATTTTTAAATAACAGGCGCATGATAATTTATGCCTTAAGTGTTGGAAGAAATATCTTTCTGGGTTCAGTTCCAAGTGGGGAAAAACACTCTGGAAGCATGGAGGCTGTTTGGA